>PVJL010000735.1:164433-182010 GCA_004026885.1 Lyroderma lyra | reverse complement strand
GGGCTATTATCAACAAGACAAGGAATAACAAGTGCTGGAGAGGATGTGGAGAGAAAGGAACTCTGGTACACTGCTGGTGGGAGTGCAAACTGGTACAACCACTGTGGAAGGCAGTGTGGAGGTTCCTCAAAAAACTAAGAATAGAGTTACCATATGACCCAGCAATCTCCCTTCTGGGAATCTACCCAAAAAACTTGAAAACCTTAGTCTGCAAAGACTTACGTACCCCAATGTTCATCGCAACGCAGTTCACAGTGGCCAAAACATGGAAACAACCAAAGTTGCGACAGATGACTGGATAAAGAAGCTGTGGTACATACACACAATGGAATATTACTCAGCTGTAAGAAAAGATGAAATATTGCCATTTGCAACAAAATGGATGAACCTGGAGATCATCATGCTTAGTGAAATAAGCCAGACAGAAAAAACAAAGAACTGCATGATTTCACTCATATGCGGAATATAAAACTGAAAGCAAAGAAAAAAAGAAATGAACAAATAACCCATGGACACAATCAATAGTTTAATGTTTATTTGGGGACGAGTGGGTTAGGGAGGGGAGAAAGGGGAGGGGGTGGGAGAGGAGGGAGGGAAGCTAAATATAAGGTGATGGAAAGAGAAGTCACATTAGGTGGTGAACTTATTATACAACAAGCTGACAATGCACTGTAGAATTGTATGCCTGAAACCTATGTAATCCTTGCTAACAGATGTCACCCTGATAAGTCTAACAATAAAAATGAATTTAAAAAAACCCTGCAGACCAGTATCTCTCATGAATATATAATACAAAAATTCCCAGCAAAATATTAGCAATTTGATCCCAGAAATATGTAAAAATTATAAAATGTTACAATTAAGCAGGGTTTATCCTAGAAATGCAAAGCCATTTCAACATGTAAAAATCAATTAATATAATTTATCATGTTAATAGACTAAAGAAGAAAATATTCACATAATTCAAAATTTGCCAAATTATGTTTTAGTAGAGTGTTTTAAAATAAATTTTGTCTTAAACTGGAAAAAAAAATTTAAGGTTATTTTACCCATGCAAGGCCTGACCATGGCTGGACGTTGTGGGAACCATCAAAGCCAGCCCTGGGCACTCAGTCCTTCAATGGGGAGACGCAACCCCATGGGTCATGTGCCAGCTCTTACTGGAAGATGCTCCTCTTGGTATGCACTTCCTGTTGTGTCCAGTGGTCCATGGGCTCTGCCAGTTGGAGAACAGGTGGGCAGCTGTTAATTGTGGTTTTTAGAGCAACTGGGAACTCCGGAAGCCACCCCATGAATTCTGGTGGAGTCAGTCCATGCTATTTTGGAACTATTTAGGGAACCCTTTGACTGCAGTACTCTGTTTAAAGAGCCAATATATGATAGGCACCCAATAAAATATTTGTTAAATTAAATTAATAATTGAACAACGAAGACTTCTGGCGTTTCTTTAAGATGCCGATCATCCCAGCTGAAGCTCTGTACTCACTGGGAGGAAACAGGAGATTGGTCTTCTTTATGATTTGGAGACTCTCACCACCACAGCTGACAGAATCCATCTGGAGTAGGCTTTAGGACAGAGATATGGCAGTAAGTCACAGAAGATAAAGGCAAGTGCAGCAGGTCCTCAGAAACAGTCCAGTCAGTAGCTAAGAACCATTGGAGAGGTCTGCCACTCCTTTCGTGATTTGCCTTTGGGAGAAGACCCTGGACTCAACATCTGGGCTCCACTTGAGGGGAGCAAGCAAAAAGGAGTTAGAGGCATATTTAAAGATCTTTCTGTGGCTGGGTGTTTTTAGATTGAGACAAGACCCTGAAAATCAGGGTAAAGCACTATAAAGCATAGGGCTGGGGATAGTGATTTAAAATAAACCAAACCCCTTTTTAAAAAAAGGAGAGGCAAGGATGAGAGTCTGGTGTGAGTGCCTGAGAAGACCCCTAGCTTCTGTTAGGAGAGGGGATGGCAAGGAAAAGCTGATTCTTAGATTTTGAAGCTCTGGACTTTTCTGAGGCCTGGCGCCCCTGACCCCAGATGGCCCAGGTTTTTGGAGTCTTTTTGGTTGTCTGTCGTCCTTTCAGTTTTTTGCTCCTGATTATCTTTGGTTACCTTCAGCCCATCCCTAGTACATGCTCTGGTTCTCTATCCTTAGTTGTTGGGTCGGGGAGTAGAGGGTATGGTCTCTCTTCTTGCATATTCTAGTCCTAACTGAATCTCATCTGTTGTTTGATAAAAAGATTCCTACCATAGACCAAATGGTATTAATTAGGTGATGGCAAAAAGGAGAATTTTCATTTTCTTTAGTGTTTGAACATTTTATATTAGCATATATTACTTTTATAAGAAGGAAGAAATCATTCAAAGATTTAGTTATAAGAATATTCACTGAAATGTTTAAAATAGTGAAAAAATAGAACCTTAAATATCTAATAATAAAAAGATTGAATTATTCAATGTGAGACTATGTAGTCACTAAAATGATGCTCTAGATCTACATTTATTGATACGACAGGTGTTGATCATATTTCAAATGGAAATAAGGTTATAAAACAGTGTGTACCATATAATCACTTCTTTTTGTTTTCAAAATTCTCTTCCAGTGGTATGCTAGAGTTCTCAAAAGTCTCCCAGAGCAGAATATGTAAATGCTATCTATATAAAGTACAAAAACACATATTTTAAAAAATTCCTTAGTGAGCTTCCTCAAAATAAAGGTAATCTGCCAAGGTTATCCCCTGAAATAAACAAAGTAAAACAATACAAAACAAAAGGTAAATAGTAAGTAAACAGAGGGATCAACTAACTGGAAATCTAGAGCTTTGGGGGTGGGATAGGGGTCTGGGAGTTTGGGGGAGAACCAGAGCATAAGCCCTAGGGCCTAGGGAGATGGAAGAGCTAGATATGAGATACCCCTTTCCCCCAAAAGCGGGGAAGTCAAAGAGGCTACATACTTAGTGGAAAGAAAAACATCTTCTTTGCAGAGGGAACCTACAAGGAAACCTGTCTAGGGTGCAGCCCTAAACGTTAACATTAATAAAAATGTTAGTTTCTGTATGAAATCTGTTCTCTTTCCCTTTGATTAAATAAACCATAAGCTGAAAAATTTAAGTGGCCCTGGATTATTATTGCCTTCTGGAGTCCAGCAGAAGAAAGTGGAATCCTCTTAGAGGAAAGCATTCTCAATCCAGGTTTTTGGATTAAAGTCAGCCAAATATAAACAACAAAAAAATTTTACTAAATATACAAGGATTTAAATCTCTATGAGGGAGAATCATCAGCAACAATAATCAGCAGGTTTAGGTCTTTAAGAACTTCAGAATTTGGAATAATTCGATGAAGAATATAAAGAAGCTATTGTGGGACATTGAAAGAATGAAAGATGCAGTAGAAAAAATGAATAAGAAATCAGAGATTATTACAAAAATGCCCAGATAGAGTTAGAAAAAAATAGAATATCAAAAAATAAAAACTTACATATAACCATTAAAATTAAAATTGTAATGCTTGGTTAATCAGAAGGTACAGCTGAAGAGAGAAACAGTGTGCTAAAATGACCTGAAGAATTTCTCCAGAATGTGGCAAAGAGAGACAGGCAGATAGAAAAATTAAGAGGCCAAGACTGATCTAACAACTACCAAATTGGATTTCCATGAGGAGAGAAGAGAAAGAAAACAGGAGCAAGGCGAAATTTGAGGAGAAAGGGGCTGAGAGTTTTAAAAAAGTGGTAAAAGTCAAGAATCCGTAAGTAGAGGAAGCACTATTTACACCAAGAAGGATAAATACAAAGAAATTCACATCTAGATGCATTTTAGTGAAACTGTAGAACAATCAAGACAAAGAAATAATCTCAAAGGCTAGAGAGAAAACATAGATCACCTGCAAAGGAACACAACAAAACCAGTAGCACACTTCTCGACAAATAGTGGAAACCAGAAGACCCTGGAATGATTTAAAGTGTTCTTAAAAAGAAAAAAAAAAATCTGTAAACAAAGACTTGTATACTCAGAAGAGTTATTTTTTTTTAAGAACAAAGGTTAAAAAATAAAGTCATTTTCAAATAAATGAAAACAGTTTATCACCAGCAGGGTCTTCTCTAAAGAACATTCTAAGGCGGGGTGGGGGTGGGGGTGGGGGTCCCTGGTGGTGCAGTGACTAGGCTTTGGTGCGCTCATCTCTGCAGCCTGAGTTTGATCCCTGCTCAGGGAACCAACAAGAAAGAAAAGAAAGAAAGAAAGAAGGAAAGAAAGAAAGAGAGAATGTTCTAATGGATGTGCACCAAGAGGATAAAGAAAACTTACCCCAGCTGGGACACTTGTGAAATGCAAGAAGGAATAGCAGTTCCCACTGAGTTCAACCACAAAAACAATTAGCAATATATTAAACCTCTAGAAAAGAGAGGGGGTGGCTCACTGTTTTTAAAAAAAGATCTGCTGCCAGCAATTCCTCTTCTGGGTATATAGCCAAAGACATTGAAAGCAGGGGCTCAAACCAATATTTGTACACTAAGCAACATTATTTACAATGGCCAAAAGATGGAAACAACCCAAATGCCTATCAATGGATAAATGAAGAGAAACAAAATGTGGATATAAATATATCTATCTGTCTATTTATCTCTCTATCTACCTACCTATACACACAGTGGATCATTGTTTAGCCTTAGAAAGGAATAAAATTCTGACACATGCTGCAAGGTGGATAAGCCCTGAAGCTATTATGCTAAGTTAAATAGGGCCGTCACAAAAAGACAAGTACAGAGGGTGCCAAAAACATGTATACACATTTTATTATAAGAAAGGAAAAAACTGTATTAATATTATAATAATATATGAGTATACCAATAACAAAAGATGAGTACAAGTCACATTTGATTTCTGCAATTATAAGAGGTGCTCAAAGTGGTTACCATCAGTATTTATGTAATACATAGATAACATCTATTTAAATGTGTATACATTTTTTGGGTACCCTGGTATTGTATAATTCCATTTATATGAGGTACCTAAAATAAGCAAGTTTATAGAGACAGAAAGGAGATAAAAAGATAAAGGTATCTTTTTTTTATGATAATATAGTGACTTTTGGAAAGCCGTTAGGTAACCTAAGGATGGGGCTCGTAGCCAGGGGAAATGACCACAGATGGGAGAATTAGAACTTTCAGTCCCATCCCCTTTGGAGGTTGAATCATTTGACAATAGCCAATGATGTAATCAATCGCAGCTATGCAGCGAAGCCTCCATAAAACCCCAAAAGGATGGGGTGAACAGGTGGTGGTGAAAAGAGAGTGGCCTCTGGAGAGAACATGGGTGGTCTAAGCCCCTTCCCACATACCTTGTCTTAAGCATCTCTTCTGTCTAGCTCTCCTTGAGTTATATCCTTTTATAACTTATATCGAATAAGTTATAAACTGAGCACAGTGTGGGGTTGGTCAGAAGCATCTGAAGGGAGGGGTTATCAGTCTTGTAGGACTGAACCCTTAATCTGATGCTATCTTCAGGTAGACAGTGTCGAAACTGAGTTGAATTGTAGGGCACTCTGCTGGTGTCTGAGAATTGCTTGGTGGTGTGACAACTCGCTCCTACCCCACCACACACACGCATGCATTGGAACTGGGTCCAGAACCATTAGGATCCCACTTGCTGTGGCCCCTGATCCTTGCTGTCTCTTGGGGGTATTATTTTTGGGCATTCCTTCCAGGGTCCAGGGCTTGCTCTTCTCCATTAACATCCCAAGCAGGTCAAAAGCTACTTTTGGGGGTTCCCTGGTGGTGTAGTGGCTAGGCTTTGGCACTCTCAACGCTGCAGCCTGGGTTTGATTCCCAGCCAGGGGACTACACCCCACCCCTGCCAACCACCACCAAAAAAAAGCTACTTTTAACATGTTTTTAATTAATAAAACTGAGAAACTGATGCTTTCACAAAGTAGCACACTGCCCCTGGGGTCACCTGCCCCCAGCAAACTGGAATCCTTGCTCTTCACAGAGGGCATTTCAAAGTGGGCTCCCATTGGCAGAACCTAAGTTGCCTGTCTGCACACTCAAGGCAAAGGAGGCTGGAAAGGGCAGCTTCTTTTTATTCTATCTTAGCATGATGGGACTAAAAAGATTTTGAGCAGCCATAAATGATGTGTCCACCACATACTACAACAACCATAATGCACTTCTCTCAGTGCAGAAAGCAGAGTCCTTCTGTCTTTGCTTTCTGTGTTTGGTTAGTGTTGGAGACCTAATATCTGTGTTCTCCCAGCTCCTGCCATCCTAATGGGGCAGGCCACTGCTTAAAATTTCTCCCCCAGATGGATGTTCTACTTTTTTGTTTTAAATAGTTGAGTATAGCCTAATGGTCAAAGGTATAGGCTTTTAGGTCAGGCTAACTGGGACTGAATTCTGGCTATGCAACTTACTAGCTGTTTAATATTTAGTAAGTTACTCAAGCTCTCTGAGCTTCAGTTAATTAAATACCTACTGGAATGGGTTGCTGTGAGTATGAAATAAGGCATGAAAGAACCCAGCACATTTCCAGCACATATTATGTGCTTAAAAAGCGACAGGCATTAATACAATAAGCATTATTGTGTTTGCAATCTGAGGAACATTTCTAGTTCTCAATTTATTTGTAGAGCAGGGAAAAATAATTTAACTACTGCTCAGTAAAATAGCTAGCTTTTCCTCCTCCCGGTAAATTCGCAGCCCCACCCTTCCTCCCAGTGTCCCACTAATGATTCACTCTTCAGGTATTTTCTTTCCTCTCTCCCAGACAAATGTACTGAGGGAGCAATTTGAGAAAATCCATCGTGTTCCTGCCTGTGGTCTCCAGTAGACAGGGTTTTAATCCTGGGTCTCTAGCTTCTCAGCAGAAAGGCACTTGAATTGTCTGCCTGGCACAAAGGTGCTCAACAAGGCTGAGAAGATTACATGGTTGACCCAAGTATGGGCTTTGGGCCCGAGGCAGCTGCTTTTGGTGTTCCATGCCACACGTCCTCAGGCCACCTTTGATTTCAGCTGGAGCTGTAATGGATGGTGTCAAGACCCTGCGACCCTGCCAGTGCCCCAAGCAGAGGATTTATCCCTGTTTTTCTCCCTCAGTTGACAGCAGTGTGGCATGAGGAGAAGAGAGTTAATGCTCTGAGGGCAACCCTCACTCAGCGAAGGACGCAGTCGGTGCCCCAGCCTCCTGCCCTTTGGAGGGTTAGCCCTGAGGTAAGTTCTACAGATCTGCAGAGGGGCTCTGGCGGGGCCTGGCTCCACACCCACAGCTAGCTCACGCACCTTTCTACCGGCATTTTCTCCTGCCCTGACTCACATTTTGTGCTCCCTCCCTCCTGAACACTGGGACCCCCCTCCAGGAAGTCTCAAGTTCTGGTTTCAGGCAATTTTCAGAGAAACAGAACCCCAGCCCGCAGCCCTTTTTCCTCCTCATTGTTTTTCCTCTGAATGTCTTTGTGACCACACTCCCTCCCTATCTGGTAGGAAAGAGGAAAGGAGGGGAGGGAACAGAAAGGAGTCTGGCACCCTCAGGGATGGGGCCTAGTGTATTCTGGTACGCAGGACGGGCTAGAAACCCTCTCATCTGTTATTTCACTTAAACTTTAAAAACGGACCTGTGAGGCAGATTATTCTTAGCTCTATTTTATAATGAAGAAACTGAGGAGGCTGTGAGAGGTTAAGTAACCAGCTCTAAGTCCTAAGCAACTTGACGGCAAGAGCTGGGTTTTAAAAACACAGATCTGTGCTCTTTCAGCTACTTCTCTCTATGGGTAAGGTTTTTTGAAAGAACCTGGAAGCAGGACTTTGAATCAAGGAACTCTATTAGCATTTTTTAAATTAAATATTTTAAGAGTTTTATTGAAATAGAGTTGACATTCAATAAACTATACATATTTAAGTTGTACCATGTGATTAGTTTTGAGATATTTCTATCCCCACAATTAAGATGATGAACATTGATCACACCCAAAAGTTTCCTTGTGGCCCTTTTCAATTCTTTCCTCTGCCCTTCTGTGCCACTCCTTTCCCGGCAACCACTAATCTCCTTTATATCATGATAGATGGGTTTGCACTTTCCACTTTATTTAAATGGTCTCACATAGTATGCATTGTTTTTGGTCTGACCTCTTCTACTCAACGTGATTGAGATTCATTTATATTATTGTGTGTATCAATAGTTCATTCCTTTTTGCTGAGTAGTATTCCACTTGTCGACTCAATAATAACATCAACTAGGTAATCTGTCACCAAAAGGATTTATTCGATATAAGTTAAAAGAAGGTACCAAGAGGGAGTTCCCTGATGGTGTAGAGGCTTAAGGCTTCGGCTTTGGTGCTGTCGCCGCTGCGGCCTGGGTTCGATTCCCAGCCAGGGAGCTACCCACATACCAAAAAGCAAAAAAAAAAAAAAAAAAAAAAAAAAAATGTCAATAGTGCCCAAGTGGAGAACCCTGGCTTAGGGTATCTCGACGAATAAACACATTAAAAAAAAAAAAAAGGTACCAAGAACCTGAGAACGTGTGTTCCTGGCTGGCCATGTGCGTGCTCTGGCTCTGTTCCAACATGGATGAGATATATATATTAGAGATCTAAGAAGTCGAAATCATGGAGTTTACAAACAGCAAGTTAGGACCCTAAGAGTTCAGAGAGTTCAGCTCCGCCCACAGATCTCCCAGCCTGATTAGATTTCTTAAAATCCCACTTCTACTTTATCACAATGTACCACAATTTCTTCACCCATTCACCTGTTCACAGAGAATAATTTTTGGTTAACAAATAAAGCCCCTATGAATATTTATGTAAAAGTCTTTGTATGGACGGACACATGCTTTCAGTTCTCTTCAGTAAATATCTAGGTGTGAAATGGCTCAATCGTATGGTAGGTATACGACAGCTGTCTGGGAAAAAATCCAGCCATAAATGCCTCTAGTTTTCTTATTACATGGCTGGATATTTTCTGGACAGCGCTTGCATATCTAACTTGTGAAGAAACTGCTAAATGGTTTCCAGAGTGGTTGTACCATCTTATATTCCCACTAGCAGGGTGAGAGTTCCAGTTCTTCTATATTCTTTCCAACACTTGGTGTGCTCAATATGAGCTGCTCTGATAAACATCACATTGTGATTTAAATTTCCATTTCCTTGATAACTAATGACATTGAGCCTCTTTTCATGTGCTTATTTGCCATCCACATATCTTCTTAGATAAATTTGTTTATATTTAGATAATTTTTTGCCCACATTTTATTGGGTTGTTTGTTTTGTTACTATTGAGTTTTCAAATTTCTTATATAGTCTGTTTTTCTCCTTGGTGGATTGTGCTTTTGGTGTCATCTATAGGAAATCTTTGCTAATCCAAGGTCACGGTGATTTTTCTCCTGTCCTAAAAGTTTAGATAAACTGTTTTACATTTATATCTGTTAGTTTTGTTTCATTTTGTTTCAAAATAGATCTACTCATTTTTAAGGGTTCAGAAATTTCTGATTATGGGGTGTGTGTGTGTGTGTGTGTGTGTGTGTGTCTGTGTGTACATGTGCTTCTTGGATTTACTTTGACCTTTTTCCTTAGTTTTTAAGGTAAATAATTTTGAAAGTGTTAGATTGACTCACCTTTGATAAGGGAGCAACAGACAGGGAAGTTGTGTAGCTTAGGCCAGTTTTTGGGAGAAAGAGAGTGTCTTCTTCACCTGCAGCTTTTGTGTGGAGATAGAGAAGTAACTTATGAGCACCAAGGATGTTAAACTGACCGCTATTCTTACCTGAAGACATGACTTATCAACTTCTTCTGTGACAAAGGTTTAGGGAGCCAATCTTTTGGCTTCCTTGGCCACATTAGAAGAAGAAGAATTATTTTGGGCCACACATAAAATACACTAACATTAATAATAGCTGATGAGATTTTTTAAAAGTTACAAAAAAATCTCATAATGTTTTTAAAAAGTTTACAAATTTGTGTTGAGCTACATTCAAAGCCCTACTGGGATACATGCAGCCCACAGACCATGCGTTGGACAGCTCAGTTTAAAGGGTTTTGCTTTGTTTTACTATTGGAAGCTGTGGAAAGGTTTTGATCTGTGTTGCAGCACGACCAGATCTGTGATTTAGGAAGGCCAAACCAGTGGCTGCTTGTGTTACTGGAGAATGGGTCCTTCTCCGCACAGTGTCCAGGTTCTTGGTTATCTAGAACAAAGAATTGAACAAGACAGACACCAGAGTGTAGAGGTAAAAACAAGAGGCAGTTTATTAAAAGGAAAATAAAGTAAAACAAAGAGAAAGTTTACTAGAAGTAGAAAGTATACTCACTCCAAAGATGTAGGATCTGACTCAAGCAAGAAAATGGCTCAAGAGCCCCGAATAACAAGGGTTGTAGTTTTATTCTCTTTAGTTGTAAGGGGTTCTACCTATCTGGGCAGGGGCCCTCTTGATTGACAACTCTGATTGGCAGGGAGCTGTGACATTACCTTTTTACTGCTCATATTTTCTTTCCAAACTCAATTACCTCCTGTTATTATCTATCTTGGGGCAGGGATTACTTAGAAAAGGGTGATATCAGGGTGGTGATTACTCCAGCAAGGTGGGATCCCGAGATTCCCCCTATTTTATCTGCCTGCCTTACTTTCCTCTTGAGAGGTATGATCCCCTAAATCTCTATGGGAAGTTGAGGGACAGGAGGTCTCATCTTCTGTACCTGCTTCCTGTTGAGTGTGTCCTCCTTCCTTGTCCCTACCTGTCAGGGATTCATGGAGCTCTCACCCCATCTGATCTAAAAGGGAGAAGGGGTCTGGAGATCCACCTGAGAGACATATTGATTTCTTTGGTTGGGATGGACTGGAAGCCTTGCTGGCCATCATCTGTATCCCAATGGCTGGCCTCTAGCTGAAGAGAAATAGATTCAAATAGATTTAAAAGCATTGGCCTGAAAAGCAGGCCTCAAAGCCACTGATGCAGGGTGGCTACATGACAGAAGTTTTGTTCAGCCCCATGGAGTTTGTGTCCTGTTGACTTTGAGCTTAGCTGGCCACCTATCTAGGAATGGACTGGGGATGATAAAATCAACAAGCACAGATTCATGGCCACCAGGATAATTAACTAAAGTCTAGCAAACACAACTAACTAAAGTTTTGTCATCACAGATCACAAATTTTAGGATGACCAGCTAAGGCTGGAGACAGGGGACATTTTGGGAATTCAATTAGCAAACACAAATTACAAGTTTTTCTAAATAATTAACTCAAGCTGGGGCAAAGGATATCCTGGGAGATACAGGCTAACAGCCTATTGTTTAAGTTTTGGGTAATTATCTAAAGCAGGAGGCAGGATGAAGACATTCCATGATTCAGGCTAGGAGCAATCTATTGTTTAAGCTACAGTTAGAGGAAAACTGAGAGGGCGATTAAGGCTGGGGACTAAGAAAAGAAAAAGCAGAAATGGGGAGTTAAGGAACTAGGGGAGAGGGGACTAAAAGTTCCTATAGTGAGAGACTTTCATTTGACCGGTGTCATTTGGAGCGTGGTTTAGTTGGGGAGATTGGGAAGCAGAGAAAACAGGTGACTGAAGAGCAATTAAAGGAAGAGATGATGAGGACTTGAATGAAGTTAATGCCAGTGGGGATGGAGGGGAGGGAACCAGTCAGGAGACATTTTTAAGGTATCAATAGAAGGATCTAGGGGATGAGAGGGAAGGAATATGTGAAGTTTCTATTCTGAGACAGTGAGAGAATGGTAATGCTGTAAGCTGAGATGTAGAATGCAGAAAGGACACACATTGTGTGGGAATGGATTGTGATTGGATATGAGCACATTTGTTTGAGAGCCTGTGCTACTGTAACAGGAATCTAGGCCCAGCAGAGAGAAAGAATCACCCAAACACCAAAGATAGAAGAGGAAGGGGTTCTTTATTCGGCAGCGGAGCTGTGGCAGACAAAAGTATAAAAAGGCCAAGCTCCCTGACCCACTCTGGTCCTATCCTTTTATAGGACTTACAGGCTTTCAGACAAGGAGCAATCATGTTGCCTTTTGATTGGTGGTCCTAATGCATTGGTGGGAATTCTTGACGGGCTTTTACAGAAAAAAAAAAGAATTTAGCATGAATCCGCACAAGTTCCAAGGGTCCAGGAAGTTAAGTTTTTCATGGGGGTGGAGTTATTACAGGGAGTGTCCTTGGACCTGGGCAGGAAGTTTCTGGCATGCTAGATATGGGTGGATAACTTCTTAAGGTGGGGCCTCCTCTCTCACTACAGCCTCAAGAGGATCCCCAAAAAGCAGGAGAAAACAGCAGATGGAGCAGGGTGAGTGGCAGGCCATGGACTGAAATGAATGGTATCAACCAGGACAGTCTATATAGGGAGAAAGGAAGCAGGCAGAGGACAGAGAACTCCACATTGTCAAGGTCAAGGTCAGGCCAACAAAAGAGAAACCAGTGAGAGAAACAGTTCAGAGAGGCAGGGGCAGAATCATCAGTCAGCTGCTACTGAGAAGATATTTAAGTTTGGGTTTCCTGAAAAGAAGACCCTGAGCATGGATTTATGTGTAGGTAGCTTTTTGGGGAGTACTTCCAGGAAGCAGGAGTGAGGGAACACAGAAAGACTGAGAAAGGGAAGCAGAAAAAGCCTATAGAAATGGTGTTTTATTGAGATTGTGGCTGTAGGCAATGCAGGCTCCATTCCAGTAGAACATCCAAATTTAGAGAATGCCTCCCAGAATTGTCCACATTGAAAGATGGGAGGTTGAAATATTCATCTGCCAATGTCTATACTCCTTAGTTAAAGATTGCACCTGGGGCACTAACTCTCTGTACTTCCTGGCTGTGTTTGCATCAGAGTGAGCTAGGAGAGGGGTGATGAGCAAGTCCCATTCTATGGGAGAAGGACCTTATGATGGTTGATTCTATGTGTCAACTTGGAGGGTATTTTTGGATGAGATTAACATTTAAATCAGTGAACTTTGAATAAAGCTGCCTCCATAACGTTCGTGAACCTTGTCAAATCAGTTGAAGGAATTACCCAGCAGAATGCCTTCTTTGGGACTTCGTTTGGACCATCAGTTCTCTTGGGTCTCCAATCTGCTAGCTTTTGGACTGGAACTGCCATTGGTTCTCTGCATCTTGAAACTGCAAGTCCACACTGCAAATTCTGGACTTGGTAGACTCCATAGTTGTGATCCAATTCCTTAGAGTAAATATTTTTCTATATATCTATATATGTATATATCTCCTATTGGTTCTGTTTTTCTAGAGAACCATGATTAATACAAACCTGAAACAGAATGTGAAGGTCAAGGTGCAGACTTGAAGTAGAATGCTGGTAATGCAAAGTGAGTCAGCTCACAGCACTAGCCACTAGAGCCATGGATGAACTCAGAGATGTGATGTGCAAACTGTACTCATCCACTAAAGATCGTAAACAAGGTGAGGATTAACCCAGCCTGTGGGGTCTGGCAGTCAAGAGGACTTTGGTGACCACTGAGGGAAGAGTTTCATGTTTCATTTTGAGTGAATAGAATCTGAGGAAATAGAAGATGAAAGCGGAAATTACCACTGAGAAGTTTGATAGTAAAGGAAGGGAAAGAGGAATGGATGTTAGATTAAACAGGAAGAAGATCCAAGGTATTTTTTAAAAGGAGGGATGACTTGAGACTATGGATAAGAGAAAGTAGCAGTAAAGACAGGCCTGAGAGAGGGAGTGAGGACACCCAGTATGTAAGGATGACTTTCAGGGGCACAGGAAGAAAGATTAGCTTTGCTCAGGCCTCAGGATGTCTTTTTATGAAAAGAAGAGAAGAAATAGGAAACAGGTGAAGGTACTGAGTTATGCAGAAGAAATAGAAAGGAACGTAGTTTTTATCTGCTCAGACGAGTAGGGAGGAAAGAGGTAATGTAGTTTAGTGGGAGGAGTGAAGATTTGGACTCAGGTTGATAGGCCTGGGCTGGGATTTCAACTTCACTATTTCATTTGTTTGTCTTTGGGAAAATTCCTAATCTTTGTGTCCATTTCCATACGTATAAAATGGGGAAACTCACATGTACTTAGCAAGATCAGTGGGTGGATAGAAGTATATGATGTAAATACGAGTATTACAGTGCCTGGCACATACAAGGTCTGACAATCACGTTTGTGAACTTGCCACTGTACATTTATGTTGGCAGCACAGTACAAACAACTTGGAAAGGTGTGATAACCTTGGTATATTTGTGTCCCCCAGCTGTGTTCATGTCGACGTGTGGCAGTGTCTTGCTGAGTGGTGTTCATTATTGTTGTGTGTTTTTGTGTGCCATCACAAAAATGTAGCAGCTTAACTTAGAGCAATGAACAAACATTAAATTTCTTGTTAAACTTGGCAAGAATAGAAGTGAAATCAGGGACATGTTAGTCCAATTTTATGGGGATAATGCCATGAAGAAAACGACAGTGTACAAAGGGATTAAAAGTATTTCTGAGGCAAGAGGATGTATTACTGATAAAGAGAGGTCAAGGTGGCCAGTAATGAGCAGACCTGATGAAAAAACTGCAAAAATTTGTTGAATTGTGTGTCAACATTATTGGCTGTGAGAAGCACAGCAGACCAAGTAAACATCGACAGAGAAACGGGAAAATCTTAACTGAAAATCTTGGCATGCAAAAAGGTGTGTGTCAAAATGATCTTGAAGGAGCTCACTAATGAACAAAAGTAAAGGAGAGTCGAAGTTTGCCAAGACCTTTTGGAGAGGCAAGACTATGTTTTGGGCCATGTCATCACTGGTGATGAAACATGGGTGTACCAATACGACCCTGAAACAAAGCATCAAAGTACACAATGGAAGTCAGCCAATTCTCCACCAC
This sequence comes from Lyroderma lyra, assembly GCA_004026885.1. NCBI lineage: Eukaryota > Metazoa > Chordata > Mammalia > Chiroptera > Megadermatidae > Lyroderma > Lyroderma lyra. The sequence goes on along the minus strand of PVJL010000735.1, from coordinate 167,216 downwards.
AAAAAACTTCTGTCAGTCCAAATCAAGAGTTCAAGCCACGTTGCTAACCTTTTTTTGATATCAGAGGGATTTGTTCATTATGAATTTGTACCAACTGGACAAACAGTCAACCAAGCTTACTATTCAGAAGTGCTGAAAAGGCTGCATGAAAAAATTAGATGAAAACAACCTGAACTTATCACCAACAACTCATGGCTCTTGTATCATGACAATGTACCAGCTCACACAGCACTGTCTGTGAGGGAGTGTATAGCCAGTACACAAATAACTGTATTGGAACACCCTCCCTATTCACCTGATCTGACCCCCAATGACTTCTTTCTTTACCTAAAGATAAAGGAAATATTGAAAGGAAGACATTTTGATGACATTGAGGACATCCAGGGTCATATGACGATAGCTCTAATGGCCATTCCAGAAAAAGAGTTCCAAAATTGCTTTGAAGGATGGACTATGTGCTGGCTTTGGTGCATAGCTTCTCAAAGGGAGTACTTCAAAGGTGACCACTTCAAAGGTGACCATAGTGATATTCAGCAATGAGGTATGTAGCATTTTTTTCTTGGATGAGTTCACAAACTTAATTGTCAGACCTCATAATAGACACTTAAAAGATAATAATTACGATTCAATAAAGCAATTTTCTGAGTGGGAAAATTAAGTGGGACTTGGGCATGGATCAGCTCCTATCAAAAGTGGGAAGCACTTTTGGATTTTTTTCAGTTCTAGATCTTACATTTAATTATTTTTTTAGACTTATTTTCTCTGCTAAAATTTTCCATCTTATCATCTATTCTCTCAGACTTCTTAATTGCAATGATTTCAAAGTCTGTTTCTTATAATTCCAATATCTGGATCAGCTGTGTGTTTGTTTCTATTGAGTATTTTTTTCTCTCTTGGTTTTCAGTCATTTGGTAATATCTCCTGGTATGCCTAGTAATTTTTGATTGAATGACAGCTATTTTATATGAAAAACTGTAGAGATAGTTTGTGTCTCTGGATAATATTAGGTTTCTTTAGAGACAATTCACTTTTATTTCTGGCAGGCAATTAGAATAGGGGGCAATCACTTTAATCCATGATGGGGTTGAATTGATTTGAAGCTGACTTTCGGTCTTAGTGTGGGCTGATCTATTTTCAGATTGTCCTTTGTGCCAGTTATTAAGTCTCAGCTCCAGACCCACCCTTTACTTCCTGCTTTAGGATACATACCGGACAGCTGGATTCTGTAAATATCTTTTGCCAGAAGGCACAGTGCTAAGCATTGTCAGTAGGGGGTGCTGGAGGAACGCTGGAGGAGAAAGAGTTCTTTTCCTCGTGGTGATGTTTCTTTGGCCAGGCTCCAGCGGCATGCACAGCTTCTGTAGTGAACAGCAGTCAGCAATGCCCACAGCCAACAGCTTTGCCTGTCAAGTTCTTAGATGGCTTCTCAGTGAATTGCAAATGATGGGGCACTCTCCCATGAATGACGTTCCCTGGCACTTCCCTGGGCAACTTTGCAGTGAGTTCCGTGGTACAGCACCTCAGCAACTCCTCCACCAACTAGTCGGCCACAGGTAGGTCCTCTTCAACTGGGCTGGATCTCAGCCCTGGGAGGGAGTTTAGGGTAGGGTGGGTGGTCTTTCTTGGATATTCTATTTCAGCCCTAAGGGTATTGGGTCTTTCTCATATCTGCTATTCCTGTAGTTTTTAGATTTCTCTTTTCTTCTTACTAGCCAATCTCTCAGTAATTCAATATCCTATTATAATTAATACTTCTTTATATTAAACTTTCCTAGTTCAAATTTTTGTGCCATATCTATCTCCTGATTGAACCCTATATGTAGTCCTAGGGTATAGTTCTTCAGTGGCCCTGACTGAAATCTTAGGGTATTTATCAGAGTCCATCTTCCTGACAGGTCTTTTTTTATATTTATTAAATTTATTGGGGTGACACTGGTTAGTAAAATTATATAGGTTTCAAGTGTACATTTCTATAATACATCATCTATATATTGCATATGTTCACCACCAAAAGTCAGTTATCCTTCTATCACCATATATTTGACCCCCTCCTCTATTACTCCCTGTCCCCCCTTACCCTCTGATAACCACTAAACTGTTGTCTGTGCCTATGAGTTTTTGTTTCTTTATTTGTTTGTTTGTCTTGTTCCTTTATTGCTTTGTTTTATATCTCACATATGAGTGAAGTCATATGTTTCTTGATTTTTTTTATGTCTGGCTTATTTTGCTAGTATGATAATCTTAAGATTCATCTATGTTGGCACAAATGGCAGTATTTCATCTTTTCTTACAGCTGAATAATATTTCATTGTGTGTATGTACCACAGCTTCTTTATCCAGTCATCTATCCAAGGACATGTCAGTTGTTTCCATGTCTTGGCTACTGTGAATAATGCTGCAATGAACATTAGCATACGTATATCTTTATGAATAAATGTTTTCAGGGTTTTTTTTTTTTAATTTTTTTAGATATCCAGAAGAGGGATTGCTGGGTTGTATAGTAACTTCACTCCTAATTTTTTGAGGAACCTCCACACCGTCTTCCACAGTGGTTGTACCAGTTTGCACTCCCACTAGCAGTGTGCCAGAGTTCCTTTTTCTCCACACCCTCTCCAGCACTTGTTATTCCTTGTCTTGTTGATAACAGCCATTCTCACAGGTGTGAGGTGGTATCTCATTGTGGTTTTGATTTGCATTTCCCTGATAGCTAATGAGGATGAGCATTTTTTCATATGTCTGCTGGCCATTTGTATTTCTTCATGGGAGAAGTGTCTGTTTAGTTC
>PVJL010000735.1:0-164333 GCA_004026885.1 Lyroderma lyra | reverse complement strand
GAGTTGTATGAGTTCTTTATATATTTTATATATTGGCCCCTTATCAGAGGTGTTGTTTGCAAATATTTTCTCCTATTCAGTTGGTTAACTTCGTTTTGCTAATTTCCTTTGCTGTGCAGAATCTTTTTAGTTTGATATAGTTCCATTCATTTATTTTTTGCTTTTACTTCCCTTGCCTTTGAGGTCAAATTCATAAACTCCTCCCTGAACCCAAGGTCCATATGTTTAGTACCTATGTTTTCTCCTATGCAACTCATTGTTTCAGGTCTTATGTTTATGTCTTTGATTCATTTTGAGTTCATTTTGATGTATGGTGACAGCGGTCTAGTTTCATTCTTTTGATTGTGGATTTCCAATTTCTCCTGCACCATTTACCGAAGAGGCTTTTGTTTCTTTATTGCATGTTTTTGACAAGAATTTAACCCCAATTTTTGTTTCCTCAGTACTGTAAGATTGCTGAAAGTCCTTTGTAGACTCTTACCCAATAATTGGGGACCATTATTCTGTCTACCACATCTTGTTTCTCAGAACCATGCATTCTGGTGATGGATAAACAATACTATTTATTATTGACTAGGTCAAAGTATAAAGAGCACTTAACCTCAAACTGGTATCTCCCTGATGGTGAATTAAATGATTGTTCAATAAGCCATTTCACTAATCTATAGGTAGGACTGTATGCAGCAAAACCCCAGAGAATATGTGGAGCATGTAGAATTGGATATGGAATAAAGCCCAGGCAAAAGGCGATGAGACTCCTTCTACATTCTAACAAGGCAAGCTAGATGAGGTTCTGAGGGACCAGGGAGCAATCCCTATAGAATAAGTCAAAAGAGATGAGGAACGGGACTTTTAGGGTTGGATTTTTGCTTCTGATGGCATTGGATAGCTAAAGATGGGAGAGCAAAAAAACTTAGAACACAGAACATCCTGTCCAAAGCCCAGAAGAAAATACAGCACTGTTGCAGGCACCTTTCTCTCTGTAGATGTCAAATATAAACTGAATGTTGAAACTGATCTTTAATGCTGTTGAACTGCAGATAAGTTTACAACCTCAACAGGATTCTGCAGTGAAAGTAGGAAAACTGATCTGGTCAGGGTCTTGGCAATCCAAATATGGGCATAAGTAAAGAACCGGAAGTCTTGGGAAACTAATCCCATCATTCGCTTTGAAACATTTCACTGTGTCCATGTAGAGTGGAGAGTAAGACTCTCTGCTTTGCTGTGCCCCACACCCTCTACCTCACCTCCTCATGCTTGTCCTCTGACCGTAATGAACCAGAGGTGAGAAGCAATAACATGTCAAAGTAAAGATATAATATCTAAAAGAAGCTGCGTGGATTTTCTACGGCCAAATCTGGGGAATTCTATGTGATTATAAAATTGAATGTATGGGATCACAAATTTAATTGCATCATGAATTTATCCAAAAAGACAGAATATAATTTTAGATTGGATCACATTAATTGCAATAATGGTCTAGGACGTGTATTGCAAATGCTTAGCCCACAATAAAAGCTCCGTATCCATTTTAAATGTCTCTGTGGTTTTGCCCTTTGCCTGATGATTCAGGAGCAGCATAGGTGTTGAGGAGACCTGAGAGAGAAGTGTCTCTGGTGTCAGTGAGGATCCTGAGCAGTTGCTGTGGCGAACATTGTGGACAGCATCCTTAAAACAGGATAACCATGACTTTCTTCAAACTGTTTCTTCTTCACTGTGAAAAGAATTTGATTTGTACTCTGTACTATATTTCATGAGAATAATTACGTGGTAACGGGCAAGAGTGTTCTGTGTTAGAAGAAAGAGTAATTGGATTTATGGATAATCTCCAAATCCCATTTCTCTAGCTGGCAGAGTCTGCTTATTGACCCCAGTGGCCTTTTCCCCATCTTCCTTAGTGATAGAACCTGACATATTTAGCTAGACATATGTCCACTTGGGATAACCACATTTCCCAGCCTCCCTTACAGCTATATATAGACATATGGCTAAATTCAGGCCACTTGGAAGTAAATATAAATAATGTGGGGAGGGAGAGGATATGTATTCTTATGCTTTTTTTTTTTGCCAGTTTAAATATGGATGTGATGGCTGGACCTTTTCCATGAAGTGGAACACTAAGGATGGTGGAGCAGCAAGACAGAACAAGCCTGGGAGCCGATGCGTATGAAGCTGCCATGCTAGGCCTTGAGCGCCTACCTGCAGAACCTGTACATGAGAGCAAAATAAACTTCTCATTTAAACCACATATATTTCAGGTTTTTATATCATATCAAGCCAAGCCTAATTCTAATGGATGCACCTAGTTATTCAAACACCATCTCTTACCAACCCTTCAATTGGTCAACAACTATCTTCTATCAATATCTGTATCCCAGAGATTAACACGGTGTATGGCACATAATATTAATAGATGTTGGATAAATGTGAGAGATTGAATAGACAGTGGACAATGGCCAGGTCATATATAACAACAGCACTCTGACTCACAATCTGCAGCAATTAGCCCAGGAAAACCAACCCATTATCTATAGTAACCAGCCTAGGAAGCCATGCTACTACCTGTAAGTCAGACCTGTAGGAAGTCAGATCACCATCCCTAGCAACCATCATCCTAGGAAGCCAAATGGTAAGCCATGTGATGATCTTCCCCAAACAGCCAGGTCTGGATTAATAAGTGACACTTTCCCTAATTTTTGCCCCTGCTTCCAACTAAGGACCAAGCAGAGAAAGCCAAATAATGGGCACGTAAGCCATCACATAGGACGTGCTTCCAGTTAGCTCACCTACACCTTCCCATACCAACATCTTCCAGCCAACATATGAAGCCTTCTCTTTTTTCCACCATAAAGCTTTCCCGCTCATTTACCTGACTTGGAGTCTGCCAAAATGCAAGTGATGGTGGCCAACTCCCTTGCTGTATTCGGCTCTGAATAAACAGATTTGCCTGTTCTCATTTTGATTGGTCTTCATTTATTTCCACAAGTATTTGTGAGATAGATGAAACTTTAAAAGTAAGAGATTTTTGTAGATAAAATAAAGTTCCTCTCAGAGAATTTTACACTCTAGTGAGGTACACAGACATTTAACAAGTTGGTAGTTATGTGTACTATAATCGGGACGTGTGTTATGAGTGCTGTGAGAATGCAGAGATTGTAGCTGAGATCTAGAGATGAGCAGCCGTTAGGGCAAAGAAGGCTGTGTGCCAAGAGAGATCCAGGCAGAAGGAAGAGCATCTGTGAAGTTCTGGAAGCAGGAAGGATGGGTCCATACCAGGAACTGAAAACGTCCTGCATCATGAGGAGATGGTGCCTCAGGTCCTGATGACGCGTTCCCCAGAACCACTGTTTTTCATCCTTCCTGAAGCTTTATTCTCCTTTTCTGTTAGTTCTGTGGTCTCACCTTTCCATATCCCTCTTTTGCTTAAGTTATACGAAGTCAGTTTCTAGTGCTCCCAACCAAACATCTCTTATTGATAGAATTGCTTTGTTACAGCTTCAGAATTATTGGTTATGGTTAAACACTTTTATTCATGTATAACTTTTCACATAGTTATCTTCTCTTTCCTAATCAGGTGATATGCACCTGGAAGGAGCCACTAAGTTTTGGGATGTTTTGTTACACAGCATTTGCTCACACTTGAGGTCCAAGATCTAAGTGATGAGATTTGAGCTTTTGGGTCTGAGCTTGATGTCATGATGGGGTGAAATATAAGGGTTATGGCGAGGGCAGGGATGTGAATTGTTGTGACCAGTATGCAGACTGTGACCAAATGTACTTTCTAAAGATGATCACGTGTAGGTGCTTATCCCATTCTACATACTTTTCTTACAGTATAACCAATACTCCTTCCACATAGAGGTGGGGTCTATGTTCTCATCCCTTGATTCTGGCCAGGGGCTTGTGACTGCCTTGACCACTGGCATACAATGACTCTCAAGGCTGGGTCATTTTAGGATGTAGCTCCTGCCTGAAGTTCTCTCTCTCTCTCTGTCAATGCTTGACATGTTGTAAGGAAGCCCAAGCCACATGGAGCAGTCACATGTGTGTGATACAGCCAGTTGCTCTAGCTAACATCTCAGCCAACTGTCAACATTAACGGCTAAACATATGACAGTTCTAGCTCCCAGCCTTCAAGTCCCTCACCAGATTTTGTGGAGCAGATAGGAGACGTCCTCACCACACCCTGTCTGAATTTCTTACTCACATAAGACATAATAAATTATCATTGTGGTTTGAAGCCACAAAGTTTTGGGAGAAATTTGTTATGCAATAATAGAAATTGATACATTATGTAAAAACTTGAAGTGTTTATCTGTGTCCAATATTTTTCAATGAAGGAGACACTTGAAAGTTATTAGTTTAAATCCCGGAGAAACAAAGACACACTACAATTTTTGGCATTTACTGTGAAATGGAATTTAAGGCTTTTTCTAGATGTTTATATATCTGTTGCTCTCTGTGAAGGAAATTTTCAAAATTAAAATTGATATTTAGCCATAAAAAGGAATGAAGTACTGATACATACTACACCATGGATGAACCTTGAAAACACTGTTGAGTGAAGGAAGCCAGACACAAAAGGTGACATATTGTACGATTCCATTTATATAAAATGTTCATGATAGGCAAATCTATAGAGACAGAAAGCAGATTGATGGTTTTCAGGGGTTGGGGGATGGGGAGAATGAGGAGTGACTACTAACAGTATGGGATTTCATTTTGGGGTGATGAAAATGTCCTGCAATTAGATATAGGATGGTTGTACAACTTTTTTTTTTTTTTGGTATGTGCGTAGCTCCCTGGCTGGGAATCGAACCCAGGCCACAGCGTTGACAGTGCCAGCGCCAAAGCCTTAAGCCACTACACCATCAGGGAACTCCCCAACTTTGTGAATATACTAACACCCACTGAGCTGTATGTTTTAAAAGAGTACATTTTATGGTATGTGGACTGTATCTCAATAAAAAGTAAAATTATTAATACTAAAAAGTTTTGTTTACCATGAATAAGATAGATCAACAAATCTGGTTATACTGTCTGTATGTGAAGATCAATTTTGATGAAGTCATTGACAAATTCACAAAAATTAAGACCTGGAACAGAAGTTGTAATGTTATAATTCATTCCTATGACAGACCAATATGTAAGTATGTTTTTCCTTTTTATTTAAAATAAAAATATATGAATATAATTACAATTATCAATATGTTGCTTTTTTCTTTCTTATACTGTAAAGTTTCTGTCCCATTTAAAATGTTATGTCTGCTCAGCCTAGTTATAGAGAAGGGCTTTAAAATTATGTTTCAATTGTCAAACATATAAGGTATGCTACTGACATTAGGTACTATTATTGCGAGTCTAAATCAGAAAAAAAAACCAAGGCTTCAACTGGAATGGAAATGAAGGGAACTGAAAGAAAGTCTAGACAGGTAGATAGATACTGCCTTAATAACACTGATAGTTCTCTAAAATTATGGGGACATGGAAGAGGGAGATGTCAAGTACAAAATACACAAGCTCAGACATTAATTTCGTGAACTCATCCTAGAAGAAGTGCCACATACCTCACTGCTGAATATCACTGTGGTCACCTTCGAAGTACTCCCCTTGGGAAGCTATGCACTGATGCCAGCACCTAGTCCACCCTTCAAAGCCATTTTGGAACTCTTTCTCTGGAATGGCCATCAGAGCTGTCATCGTATCCAAAATCTGACAATAAAGTTTGTGAACGTGCCACCATGCACTTACGTTGGCAGTACTGTACAAACTACTTGGTAAGATGCCATAAAGTTGCCAAGGTTCCTTAACACATATTTTTTTTGTTGAATTAATAAATGATCTTGTTTAGGATACATCCTTTCTGCTTCACATACTCTTCATCTATCTTTTTATTCCATCACTTCTCGGCCCTTTGGCTAAGATCAAGTGTGTATCTTTTCACTCCAGCTATTTGTGTGGCAACCAACTGCTTGCAGGTGTCACCCGATAGTACCTGCTCCTAGCCATAGCTCCTGTCTGTTGCCTTTTGCCAAGGGGCTTCTTTGCTGCAGCCTTGTGGGACACCTACCATTTCGGACACTTGTGTAAACCTGGAAGGATAAGGGAATTAACACTCAGGGGCCACTTTGGACCACTGTGTGTGGGAACGAGTGGATAAATGTTCCCTTCTCTGTCTTTTATGTCACATTGTACTCCACAGAAGTTCCCCAGTGGGACAATGTTGATCAGGCTAGTGACCAGTTCAATATCACAGCCTTGGATGGTCTTTCCCTCTTTCCCAGTTTCATTCTTTCCAGTTTCCCACTTTAATCCACTGGGATTGCTTTCCACAGTAAACTACCTACATCTCGTTCTTGTCTCAGGCTCTGCTTTTTGAGGGACCCAGCCTAACACAGATTCCTATGTAAAATGTGGTGTTGATATGGGCCAGACGAAAGAGTCCCCCCCAGACACACACAATAGGAATGTCTAGTCTCCTCTCCCCTAGTTCTTCAGCTCTCAGTTTCACCTTTTTCCTAGTCCATAGTCTTAATCATCTTCTTGATCAACTTTCCCTGGCTCCTAACCTTGAGCAATAGTGTGTTCCTAACCTGAATCATAAGAATGCCCTTACATCCTGCCATAGATAATTACCCCAAAACTTGTAATTCATGTCCCCAACTTGCTGATTACAATCACCGAGGGTCAGCACCCCTTCCAGGTCTTTTCATACAGTGGACAGGGGATAACACCCGAATGACCAGCTAGGCCAGAAGTCAACAGGCTGCAGGCTCAATGGACTTTCCATCATGTAACCACCCAGTGATAGGGGCTTTGGAACCTGCTTCTTGGGCCAAAGCTTTTAAAACTATTAATTAAATTAATTTCTCCTCATCTAGGGGCCATTGGGATACAACTGATACTCCAGCAAGCCTTCCAGCCCATCTCGACCGAAGAAGTTAACATGGTCTGCCAGGTGGATCTCGAGACCCCTTTTAGATCAGACAGGGTGAGAGCTCCTTGGATCCCCAATAGGTAGGGACAATGACCACCTTTAGCAGGAAGCAGGTACAGAAAATGAGATCTCCAGTCCCTCAGCTTCCCATAGAGATTTATGAGGATCACAACTTTCAAGAGAAAAGTGAGGAGGGCAGACAGAAAAGGGGGGATCTCGAGACCCCTTCCATGGGACTCGCCCTGCTGGAGTAGTGATCACCTTGATACCACCCTTTCATTAGTAACCCCTGCCCCAAGTTAAGCAACCACAGGAAAATCCCAGGCAAAAAGTTAACTAATACAAGGAAGTTACAGGGCACAAAAAGGCCCACTAGTCAAGCCAGTTGGTAATACCTGTACAGTAGGAGTTACAATGACCTCCATTTCATCTAAGCCTCATTATACCATCATTATACTATCATACATATGGCTGGAAGTTCATTAATATCATTGTAACAGACTGAATTCTGGGAAAGAACATGTGCAGTGAGAAAAGGTGATGTAATGGGCCCCATCAATCAAAAATGTCAATCAAAGGCCCCCACGCCCAGATAGTCATAACCCCTTACAACTAAAGAGAATAAAATTACCCAAGCCTCATTAATTGGGGCTCTTGAGCAACTTGTCTGCTCCAAGCTGGCTCCTACCTCTTAGGAATGCACTTTCCCCTTGCCATTCGAGGCCATTGAGCCATTCTCTTGCTCCAGGCACTCCTATCTTCTTTGGAGTGTAGCCTTTACTTCTAATCAACTACTCTTTCACTACTTTATTTCCGTGTCTCACTAAAGGACCTGGACATCGCACCGAGAAGGGCCCATTCTTCAGTAACAGTGCCATGGAATTAGCACTGGATAAGAAGCGGGAATCCTGGGTTCCAGACCCCGCTCGTCACTATCCTCAAATGAAGAGATGGGCATTTTTATTACCATTTTCAGATGCACATGTATTGACAGGTACAGCTCTCCAAGACATTTGTTAACTGAGAAAAAAAAAAGAAAGAAAAGCAAGGCAAGGAAAATGCTTGTAGCATTGTCTCAAGTGCATAAAGAGAGCAGGTGAGTATACATCTAAGTTAGTAGATGTATGCGAAAGGGTGGACTGTAACGGTTTACTATATATTTTTGTGCGGCTTGAATCGTTTACAAGGACAACATATCTTGTGTAATTTTGAAAAAAAGCGTGCATATCAAAGAGAATTAACTTGTAAAAGTGCAGAACAGAAGGCAAAGCGCTCCACAAACACCTGGTGAGACAACCAAGCTGTGCTCAGGTGTGCGCGCTAGGGGGCAGCGGAGCCAGCTCCAGATGAGATTGCCCGAGGGAGGGCCGCTGGGTCTTTGTGATTGCCAGGGGTCACTCCGTGCAGGGCAACCTAAACCTGCAAATACCCGTTCTTCCCCAGGCAGGACAGGACACAAGTCATAAATTCCAGCCCTCTGCTGCACCCCAGAAGACAGGAGGGGTTTTTAGAGCCGAAGGGATTCCCCCTCCAAAACCCCGAGAGAAGTTTGGCACCTTGAGCAGTCTTCAGGCTCGTTAGTACCACATTTGCGCTCCACAACTATCTATACCCTGTGCTCCCCACCCTCCCCTAGCACCCGTAGAGGGGAAATTGAGTCACTGGGAGGCAAGGCCAGAGTGGACAGGGGAATGTGCGTCGACGCCAGCCCTCAGGGCCTTCCAGATGCTAGGAGAAGGGGGAGGTTCTCCAGGAAAATATACAAAGCGGGTGAGAGGGGGCGGCGGCTGGCTGGGCAGGAGCTAAGCCAGACACATGGAGAAACGCTGCCCAGGATCAAAGGAAATATGACATTTGAAAAGAATGTGCGTGTCTGCTTGTGCTGCGGAGGGGGGCGCGGGGGTGGCGTGGGGGCGGCAGGGGCTGGGTCCCGGTCGGGGTCTCTACCCGGCCCTTCAGGCCTCTGTTTCCCACCTCCGTCTGCCTTCCCTCCTTAAGGTCGCGGTCTCAGGGTGTTCCTCACTCTCCCTACCCGTGTGTCTCTCCTTCATTTCCGAGATGAAGCTGGAAGGGAAATGTAACCTGAGGAGACCAACCAAAGTGGGGAAAATCGAACCAGACCGCCTCCCAGCTCGGCCTCGGAACATTCTTCTCTCCCCGTCGGCCTGGCCTCTTCTCCCCGCCCCTCCAGTGTCGCAGCCCTGGGCTCGGAGCCGGGGCAGCTTCGCACGTCACCGGGGTCCCCGGGGGCTGGGGGGTCCCCAGGGCGGGCCAGAGGGAGGACGGGAGGAAAGGGAGGGGAGCCGCCTCGACTTCAGCGGAGCTCCGGCCCCCCGGCCAGCTCTCCCCTCTTCCTCAGCCCGGCAGAGCCTGTTTCTCATTAGAGTTTCGGGCGCGGTCCCCGCCCGGCTCCCGAGTGTTTGTAAACGTCTGACCCGAGGGCCGTCGCTTAACCCTTTAGGTGCGGGGCTGGAACGCCACCGGGCGGCGCGGCCCTGAGCTGGAAGAATTTAGATGAAAGATCACGGCGGCTTGTTAGAGAGGTCTGAAGTATACGATCTGAGTGGAGGGGAATGGCAACACCCTACCCGTCCGCCATCCGAGTCACGAATCTCGGAACTTCCCACTCATGGAACCGGGCCCCTCTCTGCCTGCCCTTCCTAGATACTCCAGTCCGAGTCTTCCTTCCTTCTCCCGCCCAGGTGACAGGTGTCCCACCCAGGGGCCCTCCAGGTTGCAGGGCTGAGGCCTTTAGTAAACCTGGCCAGGATTTTCAGAAGAGCCGGAGTGGGATGCCACAAGGTCAGAGACTCATTCCAGACTACAGCTTTAGGGAGGAAGGAGCCGACTTCCCGTGGAGGCTAATTAATGGCCCCTCTGGGTGGCTGTGAAGAGGGCAGCGCTAAAGCCCGGCCTGGATCACCGCCCATCAGGGGATGTGGACCTGAGAATAGTTCCCCAGGACTGCTAAAAGTTCTTCATCTTTAAGGGGGACAGGAGAGACGGCAGGTGAAAGGGCTGATTTGGCAGAGCAAAGGTTTCCAGAAGGCCCAGGCAGGGCAGCCTCAGGCGAGGGACTTCAAAGGAGTGGCCTTTCCCTCTTCAGAGCGGCCTGGAGCACTCTGCACCCCAGAGCCTGCTTGGCCTCAGGCTTGGAGGGAAAGGAGGGGAGAGGAGGCTGGTTCTTCCTAGCTACTTGCTGGCTGCACAACTCCTTCAGAATTTAAGAAGGGGTTTTCCGTGGACCTCTACACTGTGAGCCCAGGATGTGGCCCCTTTAAGGCGCTCGGACCCGGAGCCCCAGAACTTAGACAAAGTTGGGGAGTGGTGATGGTAGTGCTCTGTGCGGGAAATGATTGTCACAACTGCGGGCCAATAGGCATCACTATGGTCGTACTACGCTTGAGGGACCGTTTTCCAATTCAATTTTGTTCTCTTTTTTTTTTGAGGGGGAGGAACTGGAGAGCGGACAGCGGGAGGGAGGCAGGGTGGGGGAGGACGAGGGGCGCGTGGTTTTCCCATCTCATCCCTGGAGGAGGGGCTGGAGCATCTCAGGCAGCCAATCAGGGACAGGCTGGGGGGAGCGCTTTGAAGAAGTTTGGGGGAAAAAGTTTGGAAAAGTTTCTATAATAACTAGGGGGCGTCCGGAGGGAGGTGGCAGCGGCGGAGGAGGGGGCGTCTCAGAGAAGGGGAGGGAGGGAAGCACGGGTGAAGCGACGGCAGCCTCCTGAGCTCACCCCTCCCACCCAGACCCGGACCTGGGGGCTCTGGCCGGATCCATGGGGGCAGCAAGCTGCGAGGATGAGGAGCTGGAATTTAAGCTGGTGTTCGGGGAGGAAAAGGAGGCCCCCCCGCTAAGCGCGGGGGGGTCGGGGGAAGGTTAGTGCGGGGCTTGGAAGGGGTCTTGGGGTCAGTAAGGGAAGGGTGCGGGGATCCTGAGTTTAGGGACTTCACGGCATCCAGCTTGAGGGGGATGCTGAAGGGGTCAGAGATTGAGGGGAGTCGCAGGGCTCCGGGGTCTGCGGAGGTCTGCGGGGGGCCGGGCACCACTTTCTCCTTTTTAGGTCGTGATTGAGGTGGGGGTGGGGGTGCCGCTGGCTGCGCGCCGCCTCTCGGCTGGGCCGACTGTCACTGGGATGGGGGGCGGGCGGGAATAGCGGTCCCGAGAGCCCCCGGCGCCGCCGAAGGAAGGGGAGGTGGGGCTCTGAGCTTGCCCCTTGCGGACAGAGCCCTGGGCGCGCAGACCCGACGCCCGGGGCCGGGGGGCGCTCACGGGCCCCGTCAGGGCGCCCCACCCCCTCCCCTGTCTGGCCGCAATGAGAGGCAGATGGCGGGGACCTAGCCGGGGGAGGCGGCCGCCTCTCGCACGGAATCCTTGCGGCCCGCGCTCCCCCCCACCCCGGGCCGGGACGGCACGCAGCACCCTCTCCGCTACACCCCCGCCCCAGGTTGGGGGGAGAGAGGGAGGAGCCACCTCTTCTCGTCACCACTGCCCTGGCGCACCCCCTCCCCTGGCCACTGTTGCGATGGCAACTGGGGCTCCTGCCAGCGCCGTTTGGGGGTTTGGGAACCGCTGCTAATTGGGTTCATGTGTGAGTTGCCCCCAGCCCAGCCCAGCGTCTCTGTAAACACGCCTCCAGGCCCGGCTCCGGCCCTTCTCGACCTGCCTCCCTCACCTTAAGACCCACCCGGTCTGGTGCCCTAGGTCCCAGGGCCGGGGTCTTCGGGGGCGAAGTTCTCCGGGTGGGGAAACGCCTGGCATATCTGAGTCTCTCTCCTCCCTCCTCCGAGGTCCAACTTCGCTGTGTCTTTGTGGCTCTGAAGGGCACTCAGGGATTTCTTTGCTGAGGAGGAGGTAGCATGCAGGACTTGGGGGGCTGACCACTCCAGGATCCTAGACATGACACCTGCTTCTCTCTCTCTCTCTCCCCATCTCCTGTGGCATCCCTCTCTTGGACCCCCTCCTTTCCAATTTTGACAGAACTGGACTCAGAGGACGCCCCGCCATGCTGCCGTCTGGCCCTGGGAGAGCCCCCTCCCTATGGCGCTGCCCCTATTGGCATACCTCGGCCGCCACCCCCTCGGCCTGGCATGCACTCGCCACCACCCCGCCCCGCCCCCTCACCTGGCACTTGGGAGAGCCAGCCGGCCCGGTCAGTGAGGTTGGGGGGACCCGGAGGGGGATCCGGGGCGGCAGGGGGAGGCCGTGTCCTTGAGTGCCCAAGCATCCGCATCACTTCCATCTCTCCAACGCCCGACCCACCAGCCACGCTGGAGGACAACCCTGATGCCTGGGGGGACGGCTCCCCCAGGGATTACCCACCACCAGAAGGCTTTGGAGGCTACCGAGAGGCAGGGGGCCAGGGTGGGGGCCCCTTCTTCAGCCCGAGCCCCGGCAGCAGCAGCCTGTCCTCGTGGAGCTTCTTCTCGGACGCCTCTGACGAGGCAGCCCTGTATGCGGCCTGCGACGAGGTGGAGTCTGAGCTAAATGAAGCAGCCTCCCGCTTTGGCCTGGGCTCCCCGCTGCCCTCGCCCCGGGCCTCCCCGAGGCCATGGACCCCCGACGATCCCTGGAGCCTGTACGGTCCGAGCCCAGGAGGCCGGGGGCCGGAAGATAGCTGGCTGCTCCTCAGTGCTCCTGGGCCGACCCCGGCCTCTCCGCGGCCTGCCTCTCCGTGTGGCAAACGGCGCTATTCCAGCTCCGGGACCCCGTCGTCGGCCTCTCCAGCTCTGTCCCGCCGGGGAAGCCTGGGGGAGGAGGGGCCTGAGCCACCTCCCCCACCCCCATTGCCTCTGGCCCGGGACCCTGGCTCCCCCGGCCCCTTTGACTATGTGGGAGCCCCACCAGCCGAGAGCATCCCCCAGAAAACCCGGCGGACTTCCAGCGAGCAGGCGGTGGCCCTGCCTCGGTCTGAGGAGACTGCTGCATGCAATGGGAAGCTGCCGTCGGGAGCTGACGAGGCTGCAGCTCCTCCAGCGGGTCCTCGGAAGGAGGTGGCTGGCATGGACTACCTGGCGGTGCCCTCCCCTCTGGCTTGGTCCAAGGCTCGGATTGGGGGACACAGCCCCATCTTCAGGTGAGGGTTGTGTCTGGCACCACAGCTGTCTCCAGCCACCCCACTGCATGAGCAGGAGGGGCAAGAGATGGGTTTGAACAAAGGTCCTAGTGCTGCGCCCTAGGCATTCCAAAGGGGAATCTGCAAGGAGCTTGGCTGCTGCCATTTACCCAGTTTTAGGAAGAATTAAAATGAACAAGCAAACCAACAAACAATACCACACCGTCTACAAACTGATGTTCCTTTGCAAAAGGATAATCATTCCCTATGGACTAATTAGAAAAAGCCTTCACCAGCACCACTTAGGGAAAGGGGGAGTTCCTCTAACGTGTCCCCCACCCCCAGCTCTGGGCTGGCACTGGCTGGGCATGGAGCATGGGCTGGATTTCAGCCCTACACTGGGCAGCAGGAAGCCCCCCTTCTCTAACTCAATTCCTAGGTCCTGACTTGTGCTTTAAAAGTACAGCTGTTAACTTGAATTAAAATAGCATATATTTGGAAATCAAAAATTCCTATTAAAACAAGCACTTCTTGCATTTTTCCACCCCTTTTCCCTTCAAACAACTCTGCTCATTTCAGTAATCCTAATTCCTGGGATGTCAGATTGAGCTGGCTCCATGCAGAAAAGTTTCCTGGGGAAGGAAACCTTAACACCGGCTCCCCTGGGAGCCAGTAGGGCAAGATTTCTCACCCTCAGCACCATTGATATTTTAAGCAGGATAATTCCTTTTTGTGAGGGCTGTATTGGGCATTGCAGGATGGTTTAGCAGCATCCCTGGCCCCTATTAGATGCTAGCAGCACCCCCTCCCCTCATTGGACAACCCAAAATGTCTCCAGACATTGCTAAATATCACTGGGGGCTATTAGCAGTTGAGATCCCCTGGCCTAGGGTATCTGGGAGCTCAAGATTGTTGCACATCTGTAACATGCAGCTCCTGGAACAAAACTGTGTAGCCCCAACCAGTGGAATGGGTGCTGGGGACAGGAAGTGCCTCGTCCTGGCTTCTGTCGGTCACTAACTTGCTTGACCCACTGTGTTCTATCATCTGAGTCTCAGTTTCTTTATCTGAAAACAAGGGGTTAATCCCTGATGCCTTTTCTGGTTCAAAATGGTGCTTCTTTACTTGACTCTTCCCATCCGGGTCTGAGGATTAGGATGGGCTTGGGGTTCCTCAGTATCCAGGTAAACCCTTGTCACCTCAGACCCTGTGCTCAGAGCTGGAAAGGAAGGAGTCTCAGTCCTGGTACCATCTTCCGCACCCTCATCGTGAAGGGCTCTAAGGAGCCTGCCCCTTATCCCCTTGCTTCTAGCCTTCTGAATTGTTTTATTTCTGCTGCGATTTCCTCCACACTCACACCCTCTCCTCCTTCACATCCCAGGGATCTGGGACCCAGCCCTGCCCCGATGGGGGTCTGAGACAGCAGATGATCAGTGCTCTTCTCTCCTGTTCAGGACCTCTGCCCTACCACCATTGGACTGGCCTCTGCCCAGCCAGTATGAGCAGTTGGAGCTGAGGATCGAGGTGCAGCCTAGAGCCCACCACCGGGCCCACTATGAGACAGAGGGCAGTCGAGGTGCTGTCAAAGCTGCCCCTGGTGGTCACCCTGTAGTAAAGGTAAGGGGCAGAGACCAGGCCTGAGAGCCTTTCTCCTCTCCAATTCCAGATTCCTGCAGATGGGCTGCAGCTTTGCAGACCCATGGCATTGCCCTTTCCCACACTCCCTCTCAGCAGTGACCCCACAGGCAGCCTGGGGGAAGGGTAGGAGTTGGAGGAGGAAGGATGCCCTTCGGGGACCCGGATATACTTTCTACTCCTCTGTCCTTCCACCCCCACTCCACTCATCCCATGGGACACCAGCTTCATGTCTACTTTGGAAAATGGTGGCCTGCCAGATGTGGGGGAGGGCTTAGGCTGAGGCCAAAGTTCACTGGGAGTTAGGTTGTCTCCGTTGAGTTGGGCCACTCTCTTTTGGAAGATTTTCCCCTTTGCCCAACCCAGTTTGGGCCTTATTCCAAGAATAACACTGTGAACTCCAGGCCATGTTTTCTCCACAACTGGTGCCCAATTCCCCCTGGGAAGCCCTTCCAGGATATCCTTTGTCTTTCACCATCCTCACCCTCTGGTGGACTGAAAACCCAGGGGTGGATGAAGGACGAGAAGGTGGGGATTTCAGTTGGGCAGCCTCTGTCTCCCTCTGCCAGCTCCTAGGCTACAGTGAGAAGCCACTGACCCTGCAGATGTTCATCGGCACTGCAGATGAAAGGAACCTGCGGCCTCATGCCTTCTATCAGGTGCATCGTATCACTGGCAAGATGGTGGCCACGGCCAGCTATGAAGCTGTAGTCAGTGGTACCAAGGTGTTGGAGATGACCCTGCTTCCAGAGAACAACATGGCAGCCAAGTAGGTCTCCACTCCACTTCCTCTCAGTCTTCAGGTTTTAGGACTAGTCTTTTCCATGGGGCTTAAGCTGGGCCCACTCTTCTTCTACTCAGAAAAGCTGGACATCATCCATAGGAGCAGTTTCAGGCCTCACCATCTAGAAGAGGACGTTTGGGGCTGGGGAGCACTCTGGAGAGTCCATATCTAGATTAAAGTGGCCCCCATAGGCCCTCAGAGGTCTTCAGGGCTTTGGCTAGAGGGTGGGGGCTTCCTTCTTGGGGGAGGGGGGCCTTACCATTCTGGCTGCAGCTGGGAGGGCTTGCCTTCGTTTCGTTGCCTTCAGCATTGACTGTGCCGGAATCCTGAAGCTTCGGAATTCAGACATTGAGCTGCGGAAGGGTGAGACGGACATCGGGCGCAAGAATACACGTGTGCGGCTGGTATTCCGGGTACACGTACCCCAGGGCAGCGGGAAGGTCGTCTCTGTGCAGACCGCATCGGTGCCCATCGAGTGCTGTGAGCAAGGAGGCCCTATTGCCATCGCTCTGTCTCTTGCAACCCTCTTGTCTGAGTGTGTGTCTGTTCACCTGTCTGCTCTGCATAGTGTTCTGTGCCCTGTCGGTCCTGGGTAGCCCTACAAAGAGCTTAGCCCTTATTTCTATCCTGGAGGGGAGGGGGAAGTGTACTAATTTGCCCCTGCTGCAGACTCTCTCTCTGGCCTGGACCAGAGTGGCCCTGTCCTCCCTCTGCCCTGGGCGGCCCTATGCACTGGTTTGGGTGACTCTCTGGACTGCCCTGTTCACTGTTCTCTCTGCCCGGGTGGCTTCTTACATGGTTGGTGCTACCCCAGGGACTCAATTGGTTTGCTTGTGTGTCTGTTGCTGAGGAGAGCTCCTCCAGGGCCCTGTGGTAGTTCTTCCAAGGAGGTGGGGACAGAGGAGGCTGTCCTCTCCACACCCAGCCCAGCCAGGCCTCTCCTGCACTGCTCTGCAGCCCAGCGCTCGGCCCAGGAGCTGCCCCAGGTGGAGGCCTACAGCCCCAGTGCCTGCTCGGTGAGAGGAGGAGAGGAACTAGTGCTGACCGGCTCCAACTTCCTGCCAGACTCCAAGGTGGTGTTCATAGAGAGAGGCCCCGGTGAGTCCCCACTGCAGAGGGGAGGGCAGACAAGGTAGAGTTGCATGGGCAGGTGAAAGATCTCCGGCACTGTCCCTAAACTAGCTAGGTTTCCTTCTCTGTAAAACAGGCCAGGTAGATTGTCCTTTCTCTTGTACTGTCCACTTCATGGGCATGACAGCGATCTCTAATACTCAGAACGGTGAACGATGTAAGAAATATACATTCTATTTACTAAAGAAGAGTCGGCTTTGAGATAATTGACCCCCATTGTGGATAGGGTCCATGAGGAGCAGGGAAGAGTTGACTTACACTCTCATGGCCCCTCACTGAGCCCCTCCTGAATTCTAGGCCTGGCAGCACAGCTGTGATTATGAGAGCCTATGAGGTACCCCACAGGCGTCCAGGCTGCTGCCTGGGGGGCCCAAGTGCACTCACCAACCTGAGGCCTTTATTCTTCCCTAACCCTGACCCCCAAGAGCCCTAGTCCCTACACTCAAAGGTCAAAGCAGATTCAGAGGAGCTGGGTCGTGAGACATGAGGTCTCATTGCCTTCCTTCTAGCTAGTACCGTTTCCTACCTTTGAACTTCCTCCCAGCACTATCGTGGGAGGAGATGTTTGGAGTTGGTGGAGAGGGTTCAAGAGTTGCTTCTATCACTCTCCATCTGGTCCCTAGGCTGGCCTTGCCATGTCTCTTGGTCTTTGTTTGCTACTCTATATCTTACAGAACAGTTTTAAACCCTGCTTCTTCCATTTGATTGAGTAAACATGCAGTGGGCCCCTCTATGAGCAAGGCCTTGTAGGGGCCTTCTGAGTTTGGCCTTGGCACTAGCAGGAGAGGAAATGGCAGGGGACCAGTCAGCGGGCAGGGGCCCAGGAGCTGGACTGGAGGTCTCTGTTCCTTCTGCACAGATGGAAAGCTGCAATGGGAGGAGGAAGCCACTGTGAACCGATTGCAGAGCAATGAGGTACCAGTGTCACTTGGGTGCCGACCCTAGGGGTGGACAGAGGAAAAGTCAGGGAATTCCCAGCTATGTCCCTTGCCCATAGGAATGGCCCCCAGAAGTGACCTGTTTTTTTTCTGGAGGAGGCAGCCTGGCCCCTCTGGGGGCAGGTTCATCTCTAGGGAGTGAACTTTGCTCCTTAGCAAATGGAAAAAGCCAGGAGGTGGAGTCGGGGGCCTTGGAAGGGCTGGGCTCCGTCTAGGTCCCTGAGGGCTCCCTGCCTCATCCTCTGCTCCTCCCTAGGTGACACTGACCCTGACTGTCCCTGAGTACAGCAACAAGCGGGTGTCCCGGCCTGTCCAGGTCTACTTTTATGTCTCCAATGGGCGCAGGAAGCGCAGCCCTACCCAGAGTTTCAAGTTCCTGCCTGGTGCGCTCTAGGACAGCCCATGGTGGGGTGTGGGGTGTGGGGAGCTACAGCAGGGCAGTGGGATGCCCTGCCCCCACAGTGAGGGGTCAGGGATGGTGGAAACCTGGGCATGAGAGTTGGCTGGAGGGTGTGCAGTGGGGAGCCTGCCAGCCTTCTCACCACTGTGTCCTCCTGCTTCTCATCCCCCCAGTGATCTTCAAGGAGGAGCCCCTACCGGACCCATCCCTCCGGGGCTTTCCTTCAGCATCGGGCCCCCCTTTTGGCACTGATATGGACTTCTCACCACCCAGGCCCCCCTACCCCTCCTACCCCCATGAAGACCCTGCTTATGAAACTCCTTACCTGTCAGAAGGTTTCAGCTATGGCACAGCCCCTCTGTACACTCAGACGGGGCCCCCACCATCCTACAGACCTGGCCTTCGGATTTTCCCTGAGACTGGGGGTACCACAGGTTGTGCCCGCCCACCTCCAGTATCCTTCCTTCCCCGGCCCTTCCCTAGTGACCCCTATGGGAGAAGAGGCTCCCCTTTTCCCCTGGGGCTGCCATTCCCTCCTCCAGCCCCCTTTCGGCCTCCACTGCCTTCCTCTCCCCCACTGGAAGGCCCCTTCCCTCCCCAGGGTGGTGTTCATCCCCCACCTGCTGAGGGATACAATGAGGTAGGGCCAAGCTATGGCCCTGAGGAGGGGGCTCCGGAGCAGGAGAAATCCAGGGGTGGCTATGGCAGCGGCTTCCGAGACAGTGTCCCTATCCAGGGTATCACGCTGGAGGAAGGTGGGTGTGGGACTGGGGGATGCAAGTGTGAGTGTGTGCAAGAGATTGCTCTGCATGTTCGCTGAGGGCTGGAGTGTGGCCTTCTAGAGACTGGGCATCCTTGACCCCTTGGGGCCAGTTGGAAGGACTCAGGAGGCAAGTTCTTGGTGCATGTGGCCACCTGAACCCAGTTAACTTAATTCTGAAGAGCATGTGGAGTTTCTGCCCCAAACCTTCTCCTGCCTCTGCCCAGATCGCAAAATCTCAGGCTAGAAGTGCCTTCAGGATCATTCAACCTAGCTCCCTAGTTTGCAGATTTAGGCACTGATTTCAGAGAGAATCAGTGGCTTGCTGAGGTCCCAGTCGAGCATGTTTTCCCCTTGCCTCAACTTCCCCCTAAACATAGTGACGGTGGTCAGGATTGGTGATGAGAAACATTCATACTTTGCCTCCCACTGGCCACGCCCTCCTCTGGCCCTGCTGACCACGATTGCCCTGATATTGCAGGCCGCTGAGCCAGCAGGAAAGGGCTGGGATAGCGGCCCGGGAGCCCACATGGATGGAGTTGAGCAAGATTTGATTGGGAGCAGGTGTCAAGATACATTGGGGAAACTGAGGCCCAGTGGAGGAGGAGCCTAGAAGCATCCTAGACTGAGGCCTGCCTGGAATGGATTGGGGGTCTCTGTTAAAGGAGGGGCGTTGCCCCTAGCCCAGTCACTCAACTGTCCCTCCTTTACAGTGAGTGAGATCATTGGCCGAGACCTGAGTGGCTTTCCTGCACCTCCCAGAGAAGAGCCTCCAGCCTGAACCCATCGCCTGGCAACCCCCAGCCCCCGGATCCGCTGGCCCTACCTGCATCTGGGTGGTGGGGTGGTGGTGGTGGTTTCAGAAGCTTGGGGCTAATCTAGTTCTTTCCCCAGCTTTTGCCTTCTCTTCTTTGCCCTCCCTCCCCTCCCCTAGCTGAGGTGTGGCCCTCTGGGCCTGGTGCTGCCAGGGAGGGCTGGGGAGGGAGAACTTGGAGTGCTGGGATGGGTGGAGACGGGCTGGGTGCGCGCGCTGACTGGAGCAAAGGCTGTGTCTAGATTGTGTACAGGCCGCTGTGCGGGCAGGCTGGGGACAGGTTGATGGTAATAAACTGCTCACTGACAAGTGCTTCAGGCTCCAGACTGTTTGGAGAGATGGGGCAGCTTACTCTAGCCCTGGCCTAGAGAGGCTTCGGGGTTGGAAGAGGCGGGAAGTGGCTGGGATCATTGCATTGCAAGGAGCCTGTCAGTGCAGGGAGCTGGGGAGGGTTTGGAGGGGCCCCAGAGGCTCCCTAACTGGGGTAAGGTCAGGGCCAGAGCTTTATTTAGTAGGCCTCTCCACCCTGAGGATTCAGATTCCTGTAGGGCCCTTGGGATGGGGCCCAGGAATCTGTGTATTTTCAAGCTCCTTTCTCTTGCCACCACCCAGATGATTCTGATTCATAGCCAAGGTCAGGAAACACCAGTATAGCCCTCCCTCTCCTACAGAGGAGCAGTCTGAGACGCAGAGAGGGAAGGGGCTTGCCCACAGCCACACAGCTAATCAATAGCTGGTTCAAGGCTGCATTCCTGAGTTCCTGCCCCCAGCCCCCCTCAGACACCCTGACACATGGGGCCCAGGGCCCTGAAGCTTATTTCCCTGGCATAGGGTTGCGGGTGAGGGAGGGCTGGCATGGGTCCAACCACAGCCTGGATTCTCCCACCCTTGGGGACTGTGGGGAAAGCCAGACCTTGTCAGCCCTGCTCACTTGGAGCCTGGCACACAGGGCACTGGGTACCACTACCCTGAATTGGCTAGGCATGGCTGGTGGGGTCCACACCCAAAGTGTATTCAGGGAGTTGATGCTTAGGAAACGCCTCACCTCCAGGCTGGGGGTGGGTGGTGGGTGGGAAGGGGTGCTCTCTATCCAGTGGGTCCAGACAGGTCTGGCAAGCACCCATGCGTTCAGAAATGGGTGTGACAGAACCTAGCTCTGGAATGGAGGACAAGAGAACGAGGATGACCCCCTGGTTCTCTTTATCTTCCTGAATACAAACTACGGTGGACCAAACTGACATCAGCTCACTGGGCCTTGGCTGCTTTTCAAAGATACCCTCCAGCAGAGGCCAGTCATTATCCTGTAAACTCCACATGAGGAGGAACCCTGGGATATGCGTCATATCCAGCATTCTTTAACTGCCCCCCAACCCACAAGATCTCTAACAAAGGGTGGGTCAGCTTCTGTGAATGAAAAATCTGTGGTAATGGGGACTCACTGCGTCCCAAAGCAGACGATTTCACGTTCTGACAGGGTACTGCCATTCATTCATTCATTGCCAGGCATTTATCAAGCAGCTACTAAGTGCCAGCCAATGGGTCCTGGAGGACCTCTTAACCTCATAAGGCAACGGTAAGTCAACAGCTCATTAAAACTCAACAGCTCAACTTGGCAAATTTTTCTTCTTGTGGGGGGCAGTGAACAATTTTATTACGGGGTACAGGAGGAGCAGAGAGCAAGGGTACTCTATCCAGCTGTGGGGGCTAGAGGGAACTCCAGGGGTGATTCTAGATTGAGACTTGAAGCATGATGGAATAGATCAGCCCAAGAGCAGGGAAAGGCCGGCCAGGGAGAGCCACCGGAATGGGCCAGGTCCTGGAGGAGAGAGGCGAACAGGGCAGGCTGACAGGTGGAGGGCTTGCCACACTTAGAAGACCAAGAGGGGTTTTGTGTGATGGGACAGATTAAGTTCTTGAAGTGGGGTGGCCTCTGAGGAGGGTCGGGAGAGGAAAACGGGGGCTGGATTCTGAGGGGCCCTGTAGCCATGCCAGGGAATTTAGAGTTGTCCAGTGGTGATGGGAGCTTTCCCATTACACAGTAGGCCTTGGGAGTGACACAATACAAGGGGGGATGCAAACAACCCCAGAATTTATTTATAAAAAATTGTGTATTCATTTCTTACATGTTTAAACTTCAGTTATCTTCAAAGTACTCTCCATTTGATGCAGGACACCTATCGAGATGCCTTTTCCACTGCTCAAAACAGTTTTGAATTCATTGATTTTGATGCCTTTGAGTGCTTCTGCCATTTTTTTATTTCACCTCTTCCACATTGGCAAAACGTTTCCCTTTGAGGACTTTTGGTTCAGAGAAATTTAAAAAATTACTCGGGGTGAAATGGGACGATTAGGGAGGGTGGGCCATGGGGGTCATGCTGTTTTTGGTCAAAAACTGCTAAACACTCCGTGCAATGTGGGCAGGGGCATTGCCACGCCCCATGTTGTTCCTGTAAGTCCATCCTGAAATGGGCAGATGCATTGAAAGAGTCTCCAAGGAATATTCACTGAAGCCAGCGCAGCCTCTCCCGACAGTGCACCCATGCAGGTGGGCTCCTGCAACACTCACCTAGTGGGGGAGCCTTGTAAGGGGCTTGTTCCGGGCCTAACCCTCTTCCCATTAGAATCCTCTTGTGGGGTGGCCTCTCAGGGTCACTGTCTCATCCCAGGATCCCTACGGACACCCAGCTCCCTGAGGCTAGAAACGGGAGAGGAGGGTACTGCATCCTCAGCTGATGCTAGAAAGGTGGTGCCTGGCCAGGGTTTCTCCAAATGTGGTCTGAGGATGACTTACATTTGAATCACTAGGTGGTTGTGTGTGTGTGTGTGTGTGTGTGTGTGTGTGTGTGTGTGTGTGTGTGTGTTTTCTTTTGTTTTTGGTTTTTAATGTAGATTCCTAGGCAACCCCTGACCACTTACAGTCCCTGAGGGACAGCTTAGGGTACTCCATTTTAAAGAGTATCCTAGGTAATGCTTCAGCATAGGAAAGTTTGAGAACTAGTCATTTATCAATTAAATGTCAGTCCTTCCCCCTCCAGACTCTATACTCGCTCCCTGCCTTCTTCTCACACATCTTGTCTGGCTGCTGTGGGAGGAGGGTCACCTGAAAAAGTATATTGAGTGTCTGCGGTGGGGGTGGGGGACACACATTCCTGACGTTGCAACCCATCTCTCCCTCCCTGGCTCTGTCTTGCTATTAGGTAGTCCAAGGTCTAGGGACAGCCTGGAAGCCTGGTGCAAGAGGTGCTGCCCCTGGAGCTTACTGAGTCTCCTTCTCTGGCTGGAACTCCGGGCCTCCAAGATGCCTGGGGAAGGCATGGGGTGGGGGGCTTCCCGTCGGGTTTTGGGCTCTGCTTTACACGGGTTCTGTGGGGCCAGCCCCCGGACCTAGGACGCAGACAAGTGGCATCTTGACACTTCCTGGAAATTGCAGATGTGGGAGGTGCACAGGGCTTTGGCTGTTCTTTCGGGAGCTGGATTTAGTAGCCGCAGTGTCTGAGTGCTCATTAGCCAACTTCCCACAAGGTCGTCCAGGGCTCCTGCTCTGTGCCAAACCCTATACTAGGCACTAGGGACATCCACCCTAGGGCCCTGCCCTGGAGAAAGGGACAACCCAGTCACTTAAGTGGGGGAGACCTTCCTGCCTGGAGATGGGGGTTTGATGGGAGCTGTCTGAGAGGCAGACATGATATGTTGCTATGGAAACAATGGGACTGAGGCAAGGGGGAGGATCAAAGGACATTTTACAAATGCAAGTGATTTTGATCTCAGTCTTTAAGGAGGAGTGGGGGTTTTCTAGGTAAACAAGTTAGGGATGAGAGAGGGGAGTCATGCCTAGGAGTTAAAGCTTATGAGGTCAAGACCAGACATGTGGGAAGGAATCACACTTATCACACTTAGGGTGCTTTAATACATCATGCTAAGGAGTGTGAATAATAGGGAGTCCTTCACTCATTTGGTCAAACGGCCTATAGAGGGACAGAGAGAGAGAGAGAGAGAGAGAGAGAGAGAGAGAGAGTGTTAAGATTTAGAAGCTGTGTGGGGAGACAGTGGTGCGAAGACCAGAAAGAAGGGTTTTGTACTAGTTCAGGCCAGGGAAGTCTAGGCTGCAATCTACTGCTCAGCTAAACAGGATGAGCTATTCTTTTTTTTTTTTTTTCCTTTTTTTTGGTATGTGGGTAGCTCCTGGCTGGGAATCGAATCCAGGCCGCAGCGCTGACAGTGCCGAAGCCTTAAGCCACTACACCACCAGGGAACTCCCTGGATGAGCTATTCTTAACAGAGAATAGAAAAGGTCCTGGGCTGGAGTCCCAGCTCGGCCAACTACCTGTGTGATTTCTAGCACATCCCACACCTAACTGGGCCCTAACTGCCATATGTAGATGTTTACTGAACCCCTACCATGCGCCAGCCTCTGTGCTAGTGACTGGGACTGCAACAGTCAATGAGACAAACAGTTCCTTTCCTCATGGAACTCAAGGATTAACAGGCAGTTACGGAATAATGTGTAATGTGTGATTGCAGAAAACAACGCAAACCTATCCTCTCATAGCTCAGGAGGCCGGAAGTCCGACATCAAGTCCGAATCCAAGAGTGGATTCTTTCTGGGGGCTCCTTGGCGTGTTAGAAACATCATTCCGATCTCTGCCCCTTGTCATCACATGAAATTCTTCCTGAGTCTCTCCTGTGTCTCTGTGTCCAAATTTCCTTTATAAAGACATCAGTCATTGGACCTTGGGCCCACCCTAAATCCTAAAGATGAGAGACCCCTTCCTTCCCAGTGGGACCTGGCTGAGGTTCAAGTCCTGCTTGGCTATGTCCTGGTAGGTGGCGGCCCCTCCCGCCAGACTGTCTGTGGTGAACAGTGCCCAGGTATCACCCAGGAGTGCTAGGAAGGTGACGGGCACCAGGGGGCAGCAGTAACAAGGTGGAGGGTGGGGTGGGAAGGCTGGAGAGGAAAGGTTAGAAAAAGCAGCGCCCCCATTCTTGTTTGAACTTCACACCCAGATCCTCTTCTGCATTTGCTCAGACCACCCTGGAAGACTGGTTCTCCTTCTCAGAATCATCAGTCCCTCGGCCCATAGGAATCATAGATTTGCCTTGTCAATTATAGTTTTAGAGAGCTTTCCCTTCTTCCCTACTAGATTGTGAGGTCCTAAAGAGAAGAAACAGTGTTTATATATATATACTTCTTTGTATCTCCTTGAACAGATACAAGGAGTTATAATGAATAATAAAAGTTGCCATGTTTGTGATACATATTAGGGGAGTGTTTTCTGTGTTTTAACACCAAGTTTGCCACAATCCCACACCAAGGCTCAAAGATACTTGTTAAGAACACCAGCAACAGAAGTAAATACCATATAGGGAGTGCTCACTCTGCTCTCAGCGCCTCATCAAGCTCTTGACATAGCGCATCTCATTTGAGCCCATTGCAGCGATCCTGAGAGGTCACTCCTATGGCTGTCCCCATTTTATAGATGAGGAAATTGAGGTACAGAGGGCTTAAGTAATGTTTAGAGTCACACAGCTCACCATGAACAGAGCTGAGATTTGAAGGCTATCTCCCAACACCAGGTCCAGTGATCTTTTCCACACTACTGCAGCCAATTCCTTATTGCATGGCTGAAATCAGATTAAAAGTACATATCTAGTAAAGTACAGTGTAGGGAGCATAGTAATATTATTAATATAATAGCTATGTACAGTGTCAGATGGGTACTAGACTCACCGAGTGATCACTTCGTAAGGTATATAAATGTTTAATCACTATGTGTATACCTGAAACTAATATAATATAATATTGTATGTAAACTATAATTGAAAAAAATTTGAAAAAAATTTTTAAAAACCCCAAAACATCCAGGGCTGCCTTCAAGTAATGCAACAGCGACCACCCAGAGATTGAACTTCAGACTTTTAATGGAAGGCCCTGGGATTCATGCTCCCGTTTAAAAATCGTTCACTTCTTAAGTAGAGATAGTCAGGGGTTGGACTGGTCCAAACCGTGCCTGAGATCCCTTTCAGTTCTAAACACTCCAGGAGTTTGTGTCACAAAGAGCAGTGTGCAGAGGGACCTGCAGAACGTGACCCTCCCACTCAGGGTTGCTAGGTCAGATACAGGATGGCCAAGTCCTACCTCCCTAGTGCCCCGCTGATAGGGCAGAGTCGAGGAGGGGTATGGAGGCTGGGGGAGCCAACCTGAGCCCCTTTCTTCTCCATTCTTTAAGTTTTTTCAAGATGTTGCTCAGCCTTGTCCCCCTAGTGGTAGAGGGTAGAGGAAGAGAGCTGGCCAAGGCTTGACCTGGTCAGCCCCCACAGCCTGGCGGCACAGACAAAGCCATAGTCCATAGATTCAACCAAGTGCTGAAATGCTTTGTTACCCCTAACATGAATGATGATTTAGAGCACGAAAGGTTTGTTTTCCAAGGCAGAGGGAATTAAATTTCAGTTCCATTTGTGGTTGTTTTTGTATTATTTTCTCCATGTTGAAAATTCGAATACTTCCTAACTGAGTACCCCAGTAGCTGACCCTAGTCTCGCCTACTTTTGGAGTGCTCCAGTTTGGGGTGCATCTGGCTACACTCCATTTTCTGCCTCCATCAGACTCCCCACTCCTGTTTCTTTGAGGTTGTAGTTGGTCAGGATGACCTTCTCTTGCTCTCCCAAGCTGTAATACAATGTCACCAAAATTCTCATTGGCTCAATTGTTCATCAGCCATCCAAAATGCCATGCCATTATGCAAGTCACACTACTAATTCATTATTTAACAAACGTTCTTTTTCAAAGTAATATAAAACTGCAGGAAAAACTGTTGGTCTTTGCTTGGATAAGAAAGGCATGCATGACAGAGACCTGTCCTCATGGGTGCAGAGCCACATTTATTTATTCACAAAGGAGTTTTTAAGTAGTAAGTAAGTGCCAGGTCATAGTAGGCACAGGGGATACCAAGATCAATAAGATACAATTCCTGTCCCCCAGGGGTTCACAGTTCAGAGAGCACTGCATGGTGACTCAAGGTGTTTGATTGGCACTCTGCTTTAATAATTTCTGCCTATCTATTGCTGCGTAACACACCACCCGAACTTAAAACGAAGATTTACTTTTCCTCACGGTTCTGAGGTTTACCCCGATGGTTCTTCTGCTGGTCTCACCTGGGCACACTTTTGCAGCTGAGTTTTTTGTTGGCTCAGCTGATCCTAGATGGCCTCACTTCCGTGTCTGAGCCTGGGGCTGGGACTGCTGGAATGGCTGGGATGACTTTGCTTCTCTCTGACACATGGCCCCTCTCCATATGGGGTCACAACCTCCTTCAGTCTCCTTTACTTGATGACAGAGCATTCCAAGAGGGTGAAAACCCAAGGCCCAAGGTCACTTGAGGTCTTGGCTCAATGTTGCAAATGTTGCCCCCACCGCATCCTATTGGTCAACATAAGACAAGGGGCTGGGCCAGACTTCATGCTCTGATGGGAGCAGCAGTAAGGTCACATTGCAAAGGGCGTGCATATAGGGGGAGAGGAATTTGAGGCCCTGTTTTGCAGTCTACTGCAGTTGCCAGCGTAAAAAGAAAATTCTATTTCACAGAAAGATTGAGTTTTGTAGTTTTTCTTGAAAAATGGGGATTTGACAGCAAGCTGCTGGAGTTGAGTAACAACTGGCCCATTAAGACTGGACATCCCATCGCCAACTCGTCAGAGTCCCCATCACTTTCTATTGCTTGTCACTGGTGCTCCTCACCCAGCAGGTCTCCTGCCTGACTACAGTTTGTGACTTCTGTCTTTTAGCATTTCTGGTGATAACCGGGAGGACCTTGTGTAATGAGGTCAAATGTGTCCTACAGATCATTCAACCACTTGCCCCTGTGGGGTGACCTGAGGCACTATAAAGTGGCACACAAGTAACTTTTTTTTTTTTTTTTTTTTACTAAAAATAGTTTAAATGTTGAAGCTAATTTTATTAGTTTCCTTGGGCTGCCATAACAAATTATCACAAACTGAGTCGCTTAAAACAACAGAACTTGATTCTCTTACAGTTTTGGAGGCCAGAAGTCCAATATCAAGGTGTCAGCAGGCCAGGCTCCCTCTCAGGCTCTAGAGAAGAATCCTTGCTTGCTTCTTCTGGCTTCTGATGGCTCCTGAGCCTCCTGGGCTTGTTCCTTTCCCACATTACTCCAGTCTCTGCCTTCATCTTCAGATGGTCTTCTCCTCTGTGTCTTCTCCTCTTCTTACAAGGACACTGGTCATTATTGGATTCAGAGCCCACTCTAATTCAGTATGACTGAATTAATTACAATCACAAAGACTCTATTTCCAAATAATGTCACATTCTGAGGTTCCAAGGGGACATGAAATTTTGGGGGGAAGGGGACACTATTCAACCCACTACACTAATGAATGATTTTTGTAGATGAAATAGAACGTCTTTAAGTTTATGCCTATAGAAATGTCCCTCACACTTGCATTCTAATAGGCTTTATTGATTGCAAGACCAGTAGCATTATAACTAGGAATTCTGCACAACTGTGGCCACACTCAGAGTGTATTTGGTATGTGAATTCTACAGGGTGGAAGGAGGGAGAAAAAGAAGGGAAAGGTTGGGGCCAGCTGCTAAAGATACTGAGTGCTACTTGGTCAGAGAAGAGGTTGGAATGGCCAACAGAGGCTTCAGAAGTAGGAAGTAGCATTTGACGGAGACTGCGGACTGCAGATGGGTAGAAAGGAAGTGAAAGAACAGCGCGGACAAAAGTTCAGAGATTCCATGTCATACCGATGCAAAAGTAAATGATCAATGTGGTAAACAGTGAATTTGGGGATGGGGAGTATCAGATGGGGCTGAGAGGTTAGACATAGTCCTGTGAGCTGGTAGAATCACAATATTCAAATCATATCCACAGATTTTATATCTTATATTTTGGACTTCCTTTAAGATTTCCTTTGAGCAACAACAACAACAGCACTAAGAGCTAATGATTATCAGGTGTGTATTATGCACTCTAGTAAGCACTTATGAGCTTTATCTCATTTAATGCTCCCTAATCTCCCATCTCTTTGATGAAGTAGTACTATCATCCTCTTTTTAAAGATGAAGAAGCTGGGATTCTTAGAGCTGGGATGTAGTCCCTGCCATTGCCACATAGTTTCCATGGATAATAATACTGGAAAACCAGTGCTAAGGAGTTACTAAAAATGTCTGAGCCAGCTCATGCCACGGAGAGACTGGTGTTCTTCAATGAACTGGGGACTGGATTCAGAGACAAATCAGGGTTTGGGGTGGGAGGGCAGGGGCCGTCTGGTGGCTGGTAGACCAGTTAGATAAGATCATTTCAGTAGCCTGGGCAAGGGTGGTGTCTATGGCATCCGAACCAAATACATCTCAGAAGATAAGGACGTATTCATGGGTCAGGTAAAGGAAGCAGTGAGTGAATTGTTGTAGAAAACAGTAACGTAAGCAGCCACTGCCCTCTTAGAAATTGCAGGCTCCCTACTGGCTGAGGCTTTGAGTCTCAGTGTTAATACAGAGTTATATTTAAAAAAAAAAAAGAAGGGCCCTCATGTAAATTATGGATTTTGGTTGGTAATGATGTATGAGTGTGGGTTCATCTGCTGTAACAAAAGTGCCCCTCTGTGGTGGTATGTTGGTAGTGAGGGAGGCTGTGCTTGTGTGGAGGGAGGGGCTTATGGGAATGGTGAGGTAAGTGTAGGAAATACAGGTAAATAAAGTTAATATTTTTTTAACTGCAAGACTTACAGCACTCCTTTTCTGTCACAACAATGTAATTACAATGGAATAATCACGCCATTATTTGTTCACCTCCAGACATTGGCTCCATGAGACCAGGGACCATAATCACCGACGTATCTCCAGCACCTAGAACAGAGTTTGACACATGGTAGGCACTCAGTACTTACTGATTAAAGGGAAGAGAAATCAATCTTGTATAACTTGGTGATTGATTGGATGAGAGAGGTAAGAGAGTGGGGAGGAGGGCCATAGCTCTGGAGTGGCTTTATTAGTCATATCCTTGCTTGAGGACCCCCCTCCCTTCAGATCTCCCCACAGCCTACCCTGCTTTGCTTGACTGATGATAGATATAGCCTCTGACCTCGGGAACCCCCATTTGACCAGCTTTGCCCCACCCCCCACCCCCTCAGTGGCTTTCAGGCAAGTCTCTGTATATGCCCCAGGATAAATTGCACTCACTGCTCCCCCACCAGATCTCCAGCCTCCCCTTAGCCAATCATCCTATAAGTCCTTCTACCTAGCCTCAAAGCCCTTGCCCAACACCCATAGAGCTCTGAAATATTGTTGCTTTTGGTTTTTTGCAACAATTACCCACAGTGCACCAGTGTCTCTCAGCAGTAAATACTAGGTAATTGTGGGAGCCACCCATGTTCTTTGGTGTCCCTGGGAAGCCAGGGAGTAGAACCCCATGAGCCCCACCCCAGGCCTCTTCTAGGAAGGGCTGGAAATATGCCAGGATTGAGGCAAGGCAGAAATCACCGTATCTGGTATGGTGTCAGAGACAGAAGCTCCCTCTATCAGAGCAAGCCAACATAAACAGTAAGGCTAAAGTCCCAGGGATGATCTCTGTTTCAGAAATGAACTCAGGAGAGAGGTGGGAATTAGCTTCTTCATGTCAGTTAGAACCTCTTAAATAACTGAAGGAAGAACTTCTTCCTCTGGTATTGATATATTTGTATAACAACAGGTGTACCTTCTTCCTGTTAATATTAAGAAGTTGTAAAGGTAGTACCTGCCTATTAAAAAAAATTTAGGATGTTAAAAAATTGTAAAGGACCATGAAGCCTGCACTGCCTATCCACCTATAGCCACCTTCATTTTAAAATCATGCCACATTGGAGTTCCCTGATGGTGTAGTGGCTTAAGGCTTCGGTGCTGGTGCTGTCAACGCTGCGGCCTGGGTTCGATTCCCAGCCGGGGAGCTACCCACGTTAAAAGAAAAACAAAAAAAGTAACACCATGCCACATGTCTTATGTTATAGCCTGTGCCTTCTCCCCAACTTTAAGAAATTAATCAATCATCTCCCTGATTATTTTCACTGGCCACATAGTTTTTAGCAGAGTGAATGCACCTTAAGTCTGGGAAACAATCTAAGCATACACAGCCTTTATTGTAGCAATTTTGTTTCTAGGAATCCACAGAAACGCCAGGACTAGCGTGAAAGGCTGTATCACTCTAACGTTTGCCAACAGTGAAACACTGGAGACAGTCTGTTAATTTGTAATATAATTGAGGAGAGACAGAAAGCAAACCACTTAGGTACAAGCAACTCCGGCTTTGGGGACTCTGTAGGGAGACAAAGGGCCATTATCAACCAGAGAACATGTGTTTCCTACTATTAAAATTTCCCTTTTGGGAGTACAAATAAAGCTACCTGGACTCATGAGATCTAAGCCAATAAGAGGGACACTCCTGATAGTAGACTTCATTTTTTTTTTTTTTTTTTTTTTTTGGTTGTTTCCCTGACCGGGAAGCAAACCCAGGTTGCAGGGGTGAGAGCGCTGAAACCTAGCCACTAGACCATTGGGGAACCCACCCACCCACCCCCAACACACACCCTTTTTCCCCCTTGAAGACAGAAGTTAGCAAGGTAGTCTGCATTTTGCTTTTAATTTTGGTACAAACAATAGAAAAATCAAACTAAATTACACATCAGAAGACATAAATACTGCCAACACTTTATTCAGAAAAACAGCATGATAGTTTAAAAGGATTAAATTTATTACTAACTGCTTGATGTGCAGTTTGTGTGACCAATACCTGTATGTAGTCATCCCAGGTGATCAGTGGGCCGTAGGAATATTTCTGGAAGCCCTGTTGGCACAGGAATGGCAAACAATAGCTGCATGGGAGTTACTGCCAGCCACACACATCTATCCCATCCAACCTACAAGTAACGTGTCTCCAACCCACCTTAGCCAGATCCCAAAAAGGCTCTTGGCTGTTCCAATGTCCCTGACACAAGCGGACGTGTGACAGGAAAGTCTGAAGGGAAAGACACAGTGATCTTAACTAAGTGGGGTTAAAATAGTTTCTGTAGACCTTACAAAAACACAGGACCGTGTGAACACGCGGCTGGGTCCCTTCAGGGCCTCGGCCGTGGCCTGTGGGAGGGAAGGCCCCTAGAGGCCCTGGGCTTGCTTAGGGAAATGGTAATGTGCCTCTGGCTGTGGGAGCTGGCTGGTACGCTGGGGCTCTTCCCCCTTGCACTCGGCTTTATAAAGTTCACCTTTGTATGTCTTGGACATTGTTCTATATTAGGACAAATGGACGAGATTAATTCTACCCCCCACTTTTTTTGAATGTTTTTTTTTTTTTTTTTTTTTTTGCTTTTTGGTATGTGGGTAGCTCCCTGACTGGGAATCGAACCCAGGCTGCAGCGCTGACAGCACCGGCGCCGAAGCCCTAAGCCACTACACCACCAGGGAACTCCCTGCATGTTAAAATAGTATTCCATTGGTGAACACCTACATTTAGGTTATTTCAATCTGCCATAACAAACAACGCTGCAAAGCATACCTGTGCTCATTTTTTCTTTTTTTTTAAATTTTTGCAAGAGTTTACTTGACCCAAACTGATAACATACGCCGGGGAACCAGATCTCAAATGCATCCATTCATGGTTTTATTTTAAGCACGTGTGAGCGTATGTTCGTATGTTCGTAAACGACGTTCTCAGAGTGTGACTGCCGGGCCTCAGAGCATATCCACTTAGTATTTTGATGGATATTGCCAGTCGCTGGCCTGGGAAGCACACAAGCAGGCTATGACAGTGGTCAACACTGTGTGCTAGCAAACATGGCTGATTCTTATAACTCTTCAAGTGAAAAATGCTATCTTGCTGTAGTTTTAATGTGCATTTCTCTTAGGAAGGATGAAGGGAGCATCTTTTCATGTATTAAAGAACCATTTCCTTTTCTGTGGAGTGTTTATACCCTTTGTCCATTTTTTTTCCATTGAGTTAGTCTTTTTCTTATTCATTTCTAAGAATTGTTTAAATATTAAGGAAATGAGTCCTTGGTCTGAGATATAAATGGCAAATCTATTTTGCTAGACTTTCATTTGCTAGTTGACTCTTTATGATGTTTATTTCCCCACAGGGAAAAATTCTATATACAATTAATGTATTAACTAATGACTTCTGATATGGTGTCATCCTTAAAAAGGCCTTTCTCTTTCAATATAACAATAAAACACGTTCTCTTATAGTTTGTTGTCATTTTTTATGATTTCATTTTTCATATGTAAATTTTTGACCCTTCAGGAATTTGTTTTGATGTAGGGGGTGGGGTGTGGATATTTCATTTTATCTCAGAAGGTTGCCCCATGGTCCCAAGATCATTTATTAAAAAATACATCTTATCTCCACCGACTGAAAGGCTATCTTTGTCACATCCAAATTTCCAGCATGTAATTGCTCTACTTTTCTAGACTTCTGGTCTGTTCCACTGAATAGTTTGCCCGTTCATGCACCAATTGCTTGTAGTAGCTTTCTTTGCATGTTTTGATTTCAGACTTCCAGCTTCCAGAACTGTGAGAGAACACATTCCTGTTGTTTTAAGCCACACAGTTTGTAGTAACTTGTAACAGCCGCTGTAGAATACTGATACAGTGACAGAGTGGGGATTTGAACCTAAGCCTTTGACTGTAAGCCCTGTGTGCAGAATGGGGGTGTTGGGGGGAAAGAGTAGAAGAAATTCATATGATACCAATTTCCTTGGGCCCCAGCAATCTGTGGGTATTAAGGGACAAAGGGGCACGCTGACTAGTCTGTGTCCCTTCTGTTCTCCTTTTTGCTCTTCTCCACCCTGCTCTGTGTCCACGAGGCTGACGTTCAGTGGTCTGCCTTGACCGCAATTCCTTGCCCTTTGACTTCTGATCAGGTTTGGCCAATGCTAGGCACTGGTAGGAAGTGGGAAGGTGGCTCCTCCATGCTGGTATCTTCACCAAGGGCACAGTTTCTGTCATGTCGCCTTCTATAGCTCCAGCTCCGGCCCATCGGTTGGCTCCAGTGACCACTTCTTCCCTTTTCCTTTTCAGGCCTACAAATGGTAAGGGCTTCTCCCACACTAACCCTAGAGCAGCAGTTCTCAACCTGTGGGTCGTGACCCCTTTGGGGGGTCAAATGACCCTTTCACAGGGGTCACCTAAGACCATCAGAAAACACATATCAGATATTTACATGACAATCCATAACAGTAGCAAAATGACAGTTATGAAGTAGCCACAAAAATAATTTATGGGGGTCACCACACCATGAGGAACTGTATTAAAGGGGCGCGGCATTAGGAAGGTTGAGAACCACTGCCCTGGAGTAATGCACCAGTCTCTTACTGGTTTTCCTTAACCCTGCCCACATTCCCATAAAAGATCTAGTCTTTAAAATTCCATCAGCCATTCCTTTTGAGAGGATTATGTGTTTTCTGACCAAGATGGTGGAGCCACCACTCTCCCCTTCGCTTCTAGAGTAACTCCAGTTTCCTCGGGTCTTGCCTCTACCTGCTCATTTGGAACCACCTTAAGTCTTGACCATTCTGTGTGCCCCTGGGAAGCTACTTCGACTCTGATGGGAGTCTCCAGGAAGGCAAGCTGCTCAGGGACTCCGGCAAAGTCAAGGAGAATCCCCTCTGGGTTACTCTACACCAGGGGTGTCCGACTTTTTGGCTTCCCTGGGCCACACTGGAAGAAGAATTGTCTTGGACCACACATAAAATACACTCACACTAATGATAGCTAATAAGCTAAAAAGAAATTTGCAAAAAAAAAAAAAAAAAAATCTCACAATGTTTTAAGAATTTGTGTTGGGCCACATTCAAAGCCGTCCTGGGCTGCAGGTTGGACATGCCTACTCTATACAAAGGCCCCAAGGAGGCTGTCTGGGTCGCAGGGCTCCCCACTCCCATCCCCAGGAACTGGGCTGGGCATGGTCTGGGCTAGGCAGGGAGGTCTGGTGGTGACAGAACTGCCTCTCCCTCTGGAGCCTGGGAGGGATAAGATCTATTACTGTCAGGTTCACAGGGCAGGCCCCTTCTTTAATCTCGATGAGCTTTCTCCTGGAGGCTTCTCATTCCTTATGCAAACAGGGTCCTGGCAGGGTATGCTACCCTGTTGCCAGACATGCCTAGACATATCTATTTCTACTTAGACTTGAGCTGGGATCCTTCTATACAAGGTTGGGAAGGTAGATTTGGGTCTGGATGAGGGAGGCCTCCAACACAATCAAATTTTAACCTAATACAATAGGCAAGGAATCACTAAGTATATTTGAGCTGGGGAGAGACTTGGATCAAAAATTGTTAAGAGCATAGTGCATTGCCATCTCAGTGTCCATGTCCCTGCTCTCCTAGCTGAAACATCACCTCAACCAGAGAGGCCCCATCAGGGCACTCTCCACGACCACACCCTGTTTTATTTCCAGTAGAGTATATATCATTCCCTGAAATCACAGCTGCTTTCTTCTTTCTTTCCCTATTCTATGAGGGCAGGGAGATACCTGTCTTAGTCACTGCTATACTCCCAGGGCCTGGATGACTTGTAGTAGGCACTCAGTAAATCTGTGTTGAATTTGTTGAATAAGTGAAGGAATTTGGCTCAATGAATGCATTTAGATGAGGACGCCCAGTGAGGTCAAGGGCTAGCTATCTGCTTAAGTGTGCACAACTCATCACAGGCAAAGCTGGGACTAGAACCAGGATATCTAACTAAATCCACTGCATCCGGGTGGAGAGGCAGGAGATGGGGAACAGCTTAGCAAGAACGGTAAGGACAGCCTGATCTAGGAGCCAGGCTGGTGGCATCAGGGTGGCAGTAAATGCAAAAGGATAGAAAGGAGGGGGATCTCTGGGGAAGTATGGTGACACAGTGGCCAGAGCTCAGGTGGTGGAGGAGAGACAAGATCTACGAAGGGAAAATTAAAATGTGTTGGGTATCTACTCCTTGCCAGGCAATGTGCCAGGTGTGGTACCTGTACAGTGTGACTTACAGCCTGTGCTGTAGGCATTATCTCCATTTATCAAGTACCTGACTGTGAGCTTGACCTCTTCCCACACTCTATAGGGTCTTTTGGAACAAAGCAAGAATTTTCCTTCAAGATGTCACTGTGCTTGAGGTCCAGTCAGTTGGAAGAGGGCAACGAGAGGTAAGTATTTAGTAGTGGGGAGCAGGGGTCCGTGGCTCTCACCTTGCGTGAGAGGAGGAGCTGAAGCACAAGAAGGCAGGAGCTTTGATAAAGGAAGGGCAGTCAGAGCTAGTAGGAGTGGAGAGAGACAAGTTCACCCTGACAGTCTTCTGTTTCAAGGTGCTGCAGAGGGACAGGCCAGGGTGGAAGGCCTTGGAGCCAGAGGTGACAGGGATCACCTTTTCCTTATCTGGATTCCAATCTAGGGAGAAGCAGCAGAAGTGGGGTAGGACTGGTTGGGCTGAGTTCAGTCCAGACTAGGAGTGGTGTGAGCCCGAGTGGTGTGAGCCCATCCCCCCTCCCCCAGTTGGGCCCCTTCCTTGCAGGGGGGCACTCCTGGCTCTAGCCTGCAACAAACACATGATGGCCCCTCAGCCCGGATGTTCCAGGGCAGCCCTAATTTAAAGTCCACTGCCCTTTGGCCCCCTAGGTACACTTGTGTCTGTCAGACTGTGGCTCTCGGTTTTGGTTTGGAAAATAAAGGTCACTGCATCCCCAGGATGCAGACTGTATGCCCTCTACAGAGCCAGGTTCTGTTCAGGCCACAGGGCTGCATAAGGTGTCCTTTGTGCTGGGGACGCCTCTAGGGTCCGGTGTTGGAGGTGGTCCCCAGCCTAGGGCTAGTCCCTGACCACCGATGCCAAAGCAGCTGGCTGTGGGTCAAGGGTTGAGGGAACCCTCAGAGGCTGTGTTACCCACCAGACCCTCATCCCATCCTCCACTCAGGACATAACTCAAACTTGCTAAAAAGGGCTTTCATAAACAACACAAGTCTGAAAACTCGGGCGGGGAGGCCCCTCCAGCCCTGGGGGCTTCAGGAGGGTCTGGGCTGCCTGCCAGCTCCAGGCTGTCCCCAGACTTGGGGGGAGGGGTGGGGAGGCGGTGCTGTTACCCTCTCCTTCCTGCTCGATTTCCAGCCCAGAGTTTCCTCAGGCCCCGGCCTCCTGGGCTGCACCACCCTGCTCTCCCTTAACCCTTTCTTTGAGGGAGAGAGTAGCACAGCTCCCCGTTCTCCACGGGAGACCGGCTGGGTGGGAAGGAGGAACGGGGAAGGAAGGCCGGGTCCCTGAAACCCAGACCCGTCCCCTCCACCCCCCGAATGTCCCTCCTTCCCCTTCCCCTTCCTTCCACTAGGGACAGGGGAACGTGGAAGGAAATTAACTTTGACCCCTGGCTCCTGGCTTCTGGCTCTGGGCCCAAAACTTGAGTAGAAGGCAGAGGTTCCCAGGACCCTCCCCCGCGTCTCCCCTCCCCCCTCCCCCCTCCCCCGCACGCCCACCCCGCCGCCTGCCTCGCCCCGTTAAGCTGCCCAGCAGACTGAGAAGGAGTTCATCCTGGAAGGGCTGGCGGAGTGGTGAAGGGGAGAGGCTGGGGGCGGAGGGAAGGGCGGCGGGAGCCGGACCGGTCCCACCCCCAGCTGCAGCCCCTGGCAGGAAGAGATTGTCCCGGGAGCCGCCGCCGAAGGGGACGGAGCTCGGGAGGGCGGGCGCCGGAGCAGTGGCGGGTGGGTCTGCGAGCCCGCGGGACTTAGGCCGTGGCGGCGGGGGGCGGGGGGCGCCGCTGGGAGCAGGGGGCGTGGCCTGGGTTCCTCGGGCCGGGGGCGGGGGCGCCTCCCGCGCTGGGACCCCGGTGACACTTTGGGCTCCCTCCTTGCAGGGACGGGCTGGGCAGCCATGCTCCTGTCCGGGGGCGACCCTCCGGCGCAGGAATGGGTTATGGTGCAGACCAAATCGAAGCCCCGGGTGCAGCGGCAGCGGCTGCAAGTGCAGCGCATCTTCAGGATCAAGCTGAACGCCTTCCAGAGCCGCCCGGACAACCCTTACTTCTGGCTGCAGCTTGAGGGGCCCCGGGAGAACATGGGCAAAGCCAAGGTAAACAGCTTCTTCCCACCCCACCCCGCACTTGTCCCTCCCTGCCAGACCCCTCTCCTGCGCCCCTGCCCCGGGGGAGACAGGGGTCCCCAGAGGTCCCCCGACCTGGAGTCGGCAGTATGGCGGGCAGGTACTGGGCCATCCTCCCGCCTTTCCAGATTCCCAGCCTTGGTCTCTTCCCTTTGATTCCTTCTTTCTTTTCTGCCCCACCCCTCTCTTGCGTGTCACTTCTGTCCCTCAAGTGCCTTGAGAGAGGCTCCGCAGGGTGTGTACCCCCATGAGCCCTCCCTGGCCAGGGCCCCAGCATCCACAGCTCCCCTCCTCCATCTGGGGAGCAACTTAAGGTCCTGTATTTCTATGGCCTCTGCAACACACCTCTTTGTTCTCCACCAAGACACTCCCTCTGTCTCCTTTTAAGTCTCCTTAAATCTGGGGCTGCCCCTTGGAGCCTTTCTGGTGCTGGGACTGGAAGGGCCCTTAGAGATGCCACTAAAACAAGGCTGGCATTTTACAGATGAGGAACCTGAGTGGGTA
The DNA here is from genome assembly GCA_004026885.1 of Lyroderma lyra. NCBI lineage: Eukaryota > Metazoa > Chordata > Mammalia > Chiroptera > Megadermatidae > Lyroderma > Lyroderma lyra. The sequence goes on along the minus strand of PVJL010000735.1, from coordinate 126,277 downwards.
AGGGGCCTGTCTGAGTGCTCAGGGTCAGGTTGGTGGGGATGGTGGGGGGCTGACTAGAACCCAGAGCTCTGGGCTCCCTGCCTGACACTCTGGATGCCTTAGATAGCCTCTTGCAGGGGCTGGGGAGTGGGGGTGCAGTGCTCTGGGAGGCATCAGCCCTTTGGGATGGGTGGGAATCTGGGAGGAGGGCTGTGAGCTTTCAGATGAAAGGGTTTGCTGTTTGGGGCTGGACACTTGCTAGGCCAGGTCACAGTGTGCATCTCTAGCATTCTCCCTGGCTTCTCTCAGAAGCTTCTCTTCCACTTGCACCTCTCAGGTTCCCTCTGACCCCCAATCATGGCCAAGGTCTCCCTCTTCCCTCAGATTCTCTTATCTTATCGTCTCCTGGTAGGAATGCTACCGCCTCCCTCTGCCCCAGACCACCCCAACACACGCTCCTTCCGCAGCTGTGTCTATACCAGTATACTAATTGGTCAAGGCCATCGGTGGGGGAGGTCCAAAATACGCTGGCCAGCAGGCAGGCAGGCTGGAAAGTTCCTCCCTCAGCCCCTCTGTTGAGCTGCTGCATCAGCAGTTTTTCTAATTCTGACAGAGGTGCTGGGGGAGGGGAGGGGTGTCTGCCCTGAGAACAGATGTGCAGGAGCCCCTGAGATTAAGACTCCTCAGTAGCTGGGATAGGATGGGTTAACAAGAGAAGCCTTTTGGGTTGCTTTGCATTCTTAATCTTTTTGTTAATTTGAAATACAGCAGCTCACCATTTCATGGGACTGGCACTTTCTGAGATGCCCAGCTCCCCTGCTTAAATCCTAGAGCAACTTTTCCAGGCCTGTCTGCTCTTGCTCCCACTGCCTCCTAAGGGATCCCTGCCTTACACCCCAGGCCCTGCTAATGCAACCAGTGGCTCCCTCCATTCGCTCACCCTGTCACCTCCTCCTCCTTTGTCTTCCCCTGGGAAAGGCCCTGTTTAAGATGGAAGCATAGCTTAAGGATATTGTAAGCAACTCCCTCTCTTATTTTCACAGAATAAGCAGAAAGAAGAGATGGGTAGAGGTTTGGAGCCAGAGGACAGGAAAGGTGGGGAGTATAAGACTTGGTCCCAGGAGTTGGGAGGTCTGGCCTTAACTTGCTATCACCAAGTTATCCTGGGACAGAGGGGTATGGTAGGAGAGTTTGAGATGTGGTTTGCTATCTTCTGAGTGACCTCTCTTGAGACTCTTTTCTCATTATATATAAAATAATATAATGCCACCCCACCTGATGGAGGGGTTGTGAGAGTCCTCTGAAATAATGCATGCTTAAGTACTTCTGCAAAATGTGGAGAGCTATAGAGTACAGATGTCAGTTATTATTGTCATTGATCAGCTGTGTAACTTGAGGCAAGTCCTTTTCCCTCTTTGAGTCTTGGTCTCCTTGTTTGTAAAGTGAGAAGCTTGGATTAAAAGCTCTCTAAGGTCCAGTGATCTGATACAGGAAAACTTCCCAAGTGTAAGGATGTCTTGTGATTTCCATGTGGAGGTGCTATGGCTGACCCCAATCTCAGCTGTAGGGACACAGAATCATGCACTTTGATAATGGCCTAGTATACACAGGCCAGTTGGCAGCGAGGACTCAGACTAGAGGTTGCAGGATGGCAAAGGTGTGAGGATGGGGGTGGCTTGTTGGTGAGGGGAGGAAGAGTCAGGAAGGGTAAGGGCTCACCTGGAGAAGGGTCTGGGTATGTTTCTACATCACATGTGGCTGGTTTTCCAGGAAAGATTCCGTAGAAGTCAAGGGTGCCTTTACATTATTTTCTTGTGATGCGATTTAAAAAATAAAGCAGACATTGCTGGAATCACATTCCCATGTAGCAAAAACAAACACTTGGGGAGGCATGGCATCTGAGGTGAAATCAGCAAGTATGAAGGGGTGTTCATCTGTGCGTGCTCCACCCTGTGAGCAGTACTATGGATGTCGGTAATGGCAGGGATATGCTAGAGGTGACTGTGACTGACCCATTGTTAAAATTTCAGGAAGTTTGCAAGCTAGTGGAGTTCCATTGGTAGTTTGAAATCAGCCACGGAAGTATTTACATCATGGAAATTGGCAAATGCTACAGATTGGGGCTAATCCTCCAACTCGCCGATTGTTTTTTTTTGTTTGTTTGTTTTTTGTTTTTTTGCTTTTTGGTACGTGGGTAGCTCCCTGACTGGGAATCGAACCCAGGCCGCAGCGCTGACAGCGCCAACACCGAAGCCTTAAGCCACTACACCATCAGGGAACTCCCCTCGCTGATTGTTAAACACTTAACCAGCACACCTATTTGTGTTGTGGGCACCTAAGGCTTCTCCATTTTTTTAAACTTAAGTTTGCTTTTATCAAAGTAATTCACAATTTAAAAGTCAATAATTTTGAAAAAGCTCACGATAGGACACAGTGATTTCCTGTCTTGTTCTTCTCAACTCTGTCTTAATATGCCCTTTCTTGTAGACAATGTTTGCTCTGGCATTTACATGTCTCCACTCCCCGCCCATGCCCAATTTTAGATATGGTTATCTTTTGATTAATTAATTTAATATATTTTTTACTGCCTATTACTGTAGGTGAGGATTTAACTTCCTGACATTGCCATCCCCTCCTTATTCCCAATATAGTTATTTTGCAATTTTCTGTTAAATCTTTATTTAGTATTTGCATATTATTCCTATACAAATATCATGAACATCTAAACATCGACGTGTACTCTGATTATTTCTTGCCTTTTTATTTCACTGAGGTTAAGAACTCCTTGTTTCTCAATATACTTGTTTTTCTTTGTCCCTATTTTACAACTTTCAGTGGCCTTTCACTACAAGTTTCTACAAGGTCAACCTACCGGTTCAAGGTGGGCTTTCAGTTCCAATTTTTTTTCTTGAAGGCCGTCTTCCTTCTGTCTGTTTTAGCCTGCATAGCTGTCATCCTGAGACTTCTGTTTGCTGTCATTCTTGGCCTCTCTTTGCCTTTTCTTATTGTTAAATGTCTTGTTTCCTGAACCAAATGTCTTTCTCTTTCTTGGGCTGGTGGAGTACATCTATCCATAGCTTCTTCAAGTTAGGAAGATGGTGCAGTGCTAACGAGTGTGCTGGTGACTGCTCTCAACATGCTTGTCTCTTGAGTCCTTTCCAACCTGAACTAGTTGTCCTCTATGTCTGCTGACAGTTGTCATCCTAGAACAGTGCCTGGCACTTAGTAGGTGCTCAATAATGATTTGTTGAATGGATGAGTAAATTCTGAGGTTTTTCTTATCATCCTGCAGATTGCCTTTGCTTTTTTTCCTATGTTGGTCTCCTTTCTTGATTAGCTGGAAACTCCTCTCCAGTAGCTTTCTGAAAAAGGTTTTATGGGAGGTAAAAGTGTTGGGATTGCATATCTGAAAGTCACTTGATGGATAGTTTGGTTGGTATCGAATTATAAGTGGAAAATGATTTCCTTTCAGAAATGTAAAGGCATTACTCCATTGACTTCTTGCTTTTTAAATGTCTGAAGCTATTCCAATTCCTGGTCCTTTGTATGCAAGGTATTTTTCTATGGAAGTTTGTAGTTCCTCCCGCTGTTTTGAAGTTTCTCAGTGAGACCCCTTTGTGTGGATCTCTCTTCATCCATTGTTGGTTACTATTGTACTCAATGGGCCCCTCTACCTGGACACTCATGTTCTTCAGATCAGGCATTTCCTGGAAATATTTTGCTGGTGATTTTTTCCTGTGTTTTCCCTTTCTGGACTCCTAGTCAGACATTGGGCTTCCTGGATTGACTGGTCTACTTTTCTTATTTTTTTCCTCCTATTTTCCAGCTCTGACTTTTTGCTTTGCTTTCTGGAGACTTCCTTAACTTTATCTTCCAGCCCTTTTCTGGGGTCTTTTACTTCTGCCATCATATTTTTAGTGTCTAAAAGTCACTTATGTTCTCTCTGAATTCTCTTTTTAAAAATAGTTTCGTGTTCTTGTTCAGTTTGTGCAATATTCTCTGTCATCTCTCTGAGTAGAGTAATAATAGTAAACTGAGGTTTTCTTCTCTCTGACTACTTTTCCTTCAAGTTGCTCCCTACCGCTTTCTGTATGTTTTCTGTATGTTTACCTCCCATTATAAGTTTTCTTTGTATGTTTGGTAATATTTACATGATTAAGAGTAAAGGTCAAAAAGCTGATTGGGAGCTGAGGCTGAGGCTTATTGATTTTGAGCTTGGCTGTACAGAGGTCTGGGGACACAGTCTGTTACGGAACCTCTTTGGTGGTCTTTGCTCTTGGGCTGGCTGGATTTCTAGAATGGATTTCTCTGTTCTCCATCCTAGAGGGTCAGGGTCTGGCTGATGAATCTCTGAATGGGGAGAATGAGTTTCTCTGAAATCAGCTTTCATTGTAGACATCATTATTTGGCTCTCCTTCCTTCCTCCATGTTTTGTGGATGGCACTCATCCTCTAACCTTAGGACCTGTTTTCAGCTCTCTAGAGCAGTGGTCCCCAACCTTTTTGGCACCAAGGGCTGGTTTCATGGAAGACAGTGGTGGTGGTCGTGGTAGAAATGGTTTTGGAATGATTCAAGCACATTACATTTTTTGTGCACTTTATTTTTTTTAATTAATATTACATTGTCATATAAAATGAAATAATTATTACAATTCACTTGCCCCTATAAAGCCTGCTACCAGATGCAGCTTGCTTGTGGCAAGGCTCCTGCATCTACTTGCTCCTCAAACAACTTTACCCCAGTCCTCCTTTCTCTTACGTTCACTCCCAATCCCAGAGTTGCTTGGTGCTGCCGTTTTTTGAGCCTTTTGCGTAGTCTGCAGTGTAATTTTGGGTGGTTCCGGAGAGTGGACAGTGAATGGTAACTAGCTTATGAGAAGGGAGAACCCTAAGTCTGATGTTAAATAATAAAACACCTGGACAGGTATTAGAGCAGTGGGAAACTATCTGGTGTGGTGGTGTTCTTTAATTTACAAGTTGACAAAGAACCTGTGGGACATTTGGCAACATATTTTTATGCCCACACCACTCATTTTCTATGCTTACTTTGCTCCTGCCTCTTCTATATGTTATTTTCTGTTGGAGGAAAAAGTTCTGGATGCGTTTTTAAGCAGGAAAATTGCTCCAGGTATTTTCTGGATGCCTGTTCTTCCCCCCTATCCGTTTTTGTTAGCTTGGAAATATAGGCAGCATCATGATTAAGACCCCAGACTTTGGAGTCAGAGTGGCTGAGTGTCCCTGCCCACTATCTGTGTGACTTTGGATATGTGCCCATCCTTGCTCATTTAAAATGGGGATGCTAGTGATTTCCTTATAGGTCTGAGAGGGGAATAAATGAGATAATGTGTGTAAAGAGCCTAGCACGTAGTAAGTGTTCAATAAATATTCAGATTTATTATTTTGATAATTATTGCAGTTTCTATAGATCTTTTAGTTAAAAAATATTGAATAGTTAATGGTACAATTAATATTTTAAGCTCTTTTCACAAAGAGAAAGAAACCACCCACAGTCTTCTTCCCCAGCGCATCTCTTTATGTTTACATATTGTTTTCATGTGGTTAGAATGAAGGTGCATGGAGTGGGGGATTTGTTAAGGTCTGTGACGGTGATCCTGCCCTTGGTCAGATTCACCTTGCTGGGCCGTGGGTCCAACTGAGGTTCTAGGTAGGAGGAGTTGGCTCAGGGTGTCAGTAAAGTTTAGAGCTGGTTTGGGACTGATTAGAAAGGGCATAGAGGGGAGTTCCCTGGTGGTGTAGTGGCTAAGGCTCTGGCGCTGTCAACGCTGTGGCCTGGGTTCGATTCCCAGCCAGGGAAATACCCACATAAAAAATAGGGGCTGGGGAATAGACCCAGACCTAAGTGTCTGTGTGCATTTCAGGCCCTTTGGGGGAGGGGTTGGTAGGCCATGGCCTGGGCCAAGTGGAGGAGGTAAGCATAGGCCGAAGCAGGCAAAGATGGCCTGGGGTGGTCTTCAGGATGACTGCTGGAGATCCAAAATGGAGCATCATTTCCCTAATGGAACTGCCAGGGGAGGGCAGAAAGAGGAGACTGTTATCAACATGGGAATATGGAGGGACATGAGGGCGAATGCAGTCAACATGGATTGGCTGGTTAAGAGGGAGGGCTGAAACGCCCCTGGGGTTCATGGAGTCATGCTGGTAGAACTCAGCCATCTAGTGGAGGAACACAACCTCTGCCATTGCAGGGACTGCTGAAGACTGAGTGTGTGAGCCCTCTGAACACGAGGACTTGGTCTGCCCAGAGAGCCAGAGGTCTTCCTTCTGGTTCAGCCCTTGTGCATACCTGTGGGACTCCTCTGGATGTGGCCCAGCCACTTATCTCCTCTTCTGTCCTTTCTGGGCAACAGGGTTACCATGGTTATGGGTACAGATTGTGCTAGAGACCTTCTGGAGGATTATTAAAACAGCATCCCATAGGATTACCCTGTAGTTACTGTGTAGTCAGACCAGGGAGGTGGAGGTGCTCTGGTTTCAGGGTCAGACACACGTCCTTGGGTGAGCTGCATGGCCCTTCTGAGCCTGCAAAATGGGAATAGGCTGTGCCAGGCCCTTTGTATTAATTCACTAAAGCTCCTTCATAGCCTAATGAGGCAGAACTACCTCCCCCATTTTACAGATGAGGAACTGTAGGTACAGGGAGGATAAATACTTTGCCCCAGGTCACATAAGTTCCTGGCACCTGGAGGGTGCTCAGTAGGCTGGTAGCCCGCTCCTCCTAGCTATTTCACAATTCTAGAATGCCAGAGTAAGCCTGGGCCTTAGGAGTATCTCATTTAACCTGTTGTACAAGTGAAGAGGCTGAGGCCCTGAGAAGATGATCAGTTTCCCGCAGTTAACCTACTGAGGTCAAGTTGGAAGTAGAACCAGGTCCCTTGACTCCAAACCCAGGCACTCCCCTTTCCTCCAGGCCTCCCCAGTTCTGTCAGACTCTCCTGGAAAGAAATGAGAGTGTGAGGAGGCAGGACCAGGAAGAGAGGGGCTGGCCATGGGGAAGTCATTGGCTTCTGGTAGGCACGGAGAGGGCACCTGCTTGGTGAGGGGTGGGCTTTCTGGGTGGGGGAGTGCCATCCAGTGACTGCCCCATAAAGGGGTGACTTCCTTTGTGTTCTCCCCACTGTGGTTTCAGGAGTATCTGAAGGGCCTATGCAACCCGGAGCTATGGAAGGAGGTTCGCTACCCACCCGCCCTGCACTGTGCTTTCCTTGGGGCCCAGGGCCTCTTCCTCGACTGCCTCTGCTGGAGCACCCTGGCCTACCTGGTGCCTGGCCCCCCTGGCTCCCTGATGGTGGGCGGGCTGACCGAGTCTTTCATCATGACCCAAAACTGGCTGGAGGAGCTGGTGGGGCGGCTGCGCTGGGGCCCTGCCCCTTTGTTCACCCCGCGGGGGATCTGGGAAGCCGAGGTGACCCGGGCCTTTGGGGCTTTGGTCTGGATCCGTGGCGATCAGTATGCCGGGGACCTGCTGCAGCTGCCCCCAGCGGTCCAGGAGCTGCTGCTGAGCCTGGTGCGGGACACTGCGGGCAAGGAGGACATCATTGAGTGGCTCAGCCGCATTGGCACCTCCCATGCCCGCTCTGACTCGGAGGTCGTGATCTGCCCTCTTCCCCAGCGGAAGGAAGGCCTGGCCGTGATGTCTGTGGGAGACAGTGCTGGGCCCTTCCTGGGGATGAAAGCCCTCCGAAATGGGAGCACAGAAAATTCAAAGAGATCAACCAGCCTGGGAGCCACACCAGGCCAGGACGCACAGCAGGAGGCAGCAAACCAGCTGGTACGGTAAGTTCTGAAGAATCGGTGTGGCCTAGCTTATCTGCCCCCGCCCCTGCTCCCACACCCCAAGGAAAGAGGTTCGGACCTAACTGACCACCTCACCTTTCCAACAAACTCTGTCCTCTTCCAGGGTCAGTTCCAATAATCAAGGTGTCACAGACAGTGCTCGCAAGGAAGGGCCAGTGCCAGGAGCCAGCAACCAGGACTCTGTGAACCACCCACAAGCCTTGCCACAGCAGAGGCAGGTCCAGAGGGTGGAAGACAAACTCCCCTTCCCGCCTCCGGTGTCGGCCCTGGGTGTGTACCCCGCCTGGAAGGCCTGGGCCCCGGCACCGGCCTTTGGGCCCTTGTGGCCAGGAGCCATTGCTGCAACCTTCTGGAGGATCAATGAACTGCATTCTCTCCATCTGGCCTGGCTCCTGTCCCAGGCGTGCTTCAGTTTCCCCTTCTGGCAGAGGCCGCTGGGCCCCATTCAGTTCAAACTGCCGGGGCAGGGTCCTTTGCCCTTAAACCTGGAGTGGAAGCAGAAGGAGCTGGTTCCTTTGCCCAGTGTGGAAAGCCCAGATTGTAGACCAGATGCAGGGCCGGGAGGAGAGGCAACCTTACAGAATTGCCCGAGGCCAGAGACCCCCCAAAAAGTCATGAGTTTATTGGTAGTCTCAGGGGGCTCAGGTATAAAGGACAAGGCTAGCCCAGGCCTTCCACAGATAGGGCCACCTTTGCCCTCTGCACACCAACCCCAAGCTGGAAGTGAGCCGGGGCATCAAGGAGGTGTGCAGTTAGATTGTACAGGGCCAGAAGAGGGGCCCTCGGCAGCACCCCCCACAGGGCAAGGGGTGCCTACAACTCAAGGGGGGCCTGCGGCTCAACGGGGGCTGACGGCTCTGTCAGTACCCGATGCTCAGACAGTGCCTGAATCTCCTGAAGTGCCCGTGGCTTCAGCGTTGCCCCCAGCTCAAACCCCACCCACAAACCAAGTACAGTCTGCAGCCCCCAAAGTGCCTACAACCCAAACGAAGCCAGCAGCCCACACAGCACCTGCAGCTCCAAAAGTGCCTTTGGCTCCCACGAAGCCTGCGGCTCAGGTGGCTCCCACAGCTCCAAAGGCAGCTCCGAAAACTCCCACAGCTCAGAAGATGCCTACGGCTAAAACATCACCCGTGGGGCCCAAAACACCCAAAGCTCAAACTGGGCCTGCAGCTAAAACAGGGTCCACAGCTCCCAAAGCACCTGCAGCCCCCAAAGCCTCCAGAGCTCCGAAAACGCCTTCAGCTCAGAAGGTGCCCACAGATCCAGGCTCAGCCTTGGATGCAGCCAAGCTCCTGAGGGAGGTTCAGCCTCTGTCAAGGGGCAGTGCCTCCTTCCTGAAGGGCCAGGGCGAGGCCAGGAGGCAGGGTCCCCAGTCCAGCAACACCTTGGCTCCCAGTAGTAAGTACCAAGCTCAGGTGGGCGGACTCCTGGGGGCTTGGGAGGGAGCCCCGAGGCAGTCACCTCGACAACCACAGGCAAACACCACAGTGACCAGCTTCCAGAGGTACCACGAGGCCCTTAATACACCCTTCGAGCTGAACCTGTCGGGGGAACCCGGGGACCAGGGGTTGCGGCGAGTGGTCATTGACGGCAGCAGCGTGGCTATGGTGTGAGTAGCCATGGGCATGGGGTAGCCTGGGCATGCTGGGGAGCTATGGCAGTGGGTGCCTGGGAGGACGGAGTTTGGGCATCTCTTCTTGACCTCTATCTGTGGGTGACATGGGGTTCAAATGGGGAAAAGACGGGAGAAGTAGCTCACGTTGAGTGGCTACTGCATGTATGCAGTGTGCATGGAATCATCACAGCAGCCCTGCAAATGTAGGTTTCCATTCTTTGACAGAAGTAGAAACAGGCTAAGAGAGGTAATAAATCCTGCCAAGGTCCCGGAGCCAGTAAGAGTTCCAGCTGGCCTTTGGGTTCGGATTTATCTACTGCCAAATCCTGTGCTCTTCGTTGCAGCCTGCCTCACATAGCATGGTGTCAGACAACCGCAGGCTTTCAGATGTTTAGTCCGAACCTTAAGGCCCAATGCAGACCTCCTCTATGAAGCTTTTCCTGACCCACAGCACTTACTGCTCTGTGTGTGTTAACCTAAGTATAAGTACATACAAGAACACTTAATTTGCCCACACAGTGGCTGAGCACTGAGTATCTGTGCTGAGCACACCCCTCGCACACAGTAGGTGGTCAGCGAATGTGTTTGCTTCCAGCTCTAACCTGAGCTCTTTGGGTATAGAGGTTGCTGCCTTCCTCTCGTGCTGGACCCACCCCCCACTCCCCACATACTAGGTGAATTCGCCCAATAGGGGTTCACAGAATGTTTGATGAAGGAGGGAAGGGAGAAGGGCGTCGTGGGTGCCTGTGGTGCTGATGCTGGTGCCCTGGCATTGCCCACGGTGCTGCCCAGGATGGCTCTAAGGGCGGGCTGGAGAGGCAGGGCCATTCCTTGGGGAGGCAGCTGCCTCCCTCACCACCCACCATGCCCACAGGCACGGCCTCCAGCACTTCTTCTCCTGCCGTGGCATTGCCATGGCAGTGCAGTATTTCTGGAACCGGGGACACCGAGAGGTCACTGTGTTTGTACCCACCTGGCAGCTGAAGAAGAACCGGAGGGTGAGAGGTGAGCTGTCCACTGCCCCCCGGCCCCTCCAGCATCACCGAGCTTTTCTTTTCCCTGCCTCTCTGTCCCCCCATGGCCTTTGCCACTTCGTCCTTCCTCTGACCATCTCTGTCTTCTGCTTTCACCTCCAGAGAGTCACTTTCTAACGAAGCTACATTCCCTCAAGATGCTTTCAATCACCCCCTCCCAGCTTGAGAATGGCAAGAAGATCACCACCTATGATTACAGGTGTGCCAGTCCCCCTTCTCTTTGTGGGGTTCCGGGGGCTGGACTGGTGTGTCAGGTGGAGTCCTGCCTCATTGGCTCTGTGGAGATGGAGGCACACCTGTCTGAGGGGGTCATGTGAGAGAGAACAATGTACGGCCGTCAGGAAGCAGAGGGAGGGACATAGTGAGGAGAGGGCTTCAAGGTTGGCTCTACCCGAGGTCAGGGGGCATTTTCCTTAGTTAACAGACCTTCTATTCCCTTGACTTAATGGGCTGAGACTCACTGCCTTGGATGGGACTAGGCCAGGTGACTCCTGGTTCTTCAGGTGTGCTGATTGCCTAAGCAGCCGATTTGGGGGTCACTTTGGGTTGAAGCTTGTGTCTCAAGGAGCTGCTTCAGTGTTCCCCTTCCCAGCGCTGGCACTGGGAGGAGGTATGTGTATGGCTGTATGTGGCTGGAGCTCTGTCTGGGCTCTGAAAATGGTTAGACTGGCCCTGTCTCCTAGCTAAAGCCCAGATGCCTCCCTGCTTGTCAAACTGAAGCACCCAGTGTGCACAGGGGGAGTCTGTGACGCTGCCCCTGTTGGGGCAGGGAAGGCCCTGCTGTAGTCTCTGGTCTGGGCTAGAGTCTATGCTGGGCAAACACAGGTCTCGGCTTCACTTAGACACCTACCATGCCAGACAGGGGGAAGTTCTGTTTCTCCCCACTTTTCCCCAAACCTGGCACCTACTGAGCCTTCAGACCTGGGAAAGGCTGGTCAGGGCAGCTCAGGCATCTCTCCTTGCAGAGCAAGCCCCCTGGGTGAGGTGTTTTAAGTGCCCGTAGCGCTTGCCTGGGTTGGAGGGAAGATGCCTTTTCTGCAGAACGCTCTCTGCTGGGCACTAATGGAATAGCATGCTTGGGGCTGCCCGGATGGCAGTCTGTCTGGTGGGACTGCTGCAAAGTAAGTAGGTGGCCTTTGTTTTCTTTACTGGTCACAGCTCTCTTCCGAGGAGAAGTGATACTTGGGAAATGGGTTTGTTTATTCAGATTATATGTGTTTGATATGTGTGCATATACCTATATATGTATGTATGTATGTCTCAGCATGTACATAATGCGTGTTGTGCATTAGTGAAGACTAATAACGGAAAATTTGTGTGTATGCTGTGTGGCGGGCACCGAACCAAGTACTGCAGGGTGTGGCCATATAGAGATACAGGGTAGGTATTTCATGTTTCACAGCTGTGCAAGCTGAAGCGGTAAAAAAGCATGTGTGGATGTGGGCACTGTGGGTGTGTGTGCATGTGTACATGAATGCCTGTGTGTGAAATAAGGGTCTGTGTTTGTATATACAGTGGGGGGGTGTGCATCCCAGTTCACCCTCCCAGGTACTAGTGGTGATCCCAGATGGCTGCATACTCGTAGACGAGGGAATGGGCTCCTGAGCCCTGGCTTCCTGACTACCAAGGGCAGCTTTTGTCCAACACACCTCAACGTGAAACTGCAAGTTCATTTTCCCAGAGGACTGGGGAAGGGAGGGGATGGTTATTGGGTCGTTAGTTACTCCCTCTCTTTTTCCAGGTTCATGGTAAAGCTGGCGGAGGAGACAGACGGCATCATTGTCACCAATGAGCAGCTCCATATCCTGATGACTAACTCCAAGAAGCTGATGGTCAAAGATCGGTGAGGTGGCTCAGAGAGGTTTGGGCTGTTCCTTCCCCTTGGAAGTCAGACAGCCCCTGCAGGGGGGAGTTGTGGTGGGGAGAGGGGCTTTGGGGCAGTACCCACTAGCGTCTGCTGGGAGGAGCTGTGTGTCTCTGCCCCTTGGGAGACGCCCAGGCAGCAATGAGGTGTGTGTGGGTCGAGGGCTCTGTTGTGACTGTGTCTTCTCTCTGGGGTCCAGCCTGCTGCCCTTCACCTTTGCGGGGAATCTCTTCATGGTGCCTGACGACCCCCTGGGCCGTGATGGCCCCACCCTGGATGAATTTCTGAGAAAGCCAAACAGGTAACGGGCCTCCTCTGCCTCCTTGTCCCTTCTGGGACTGAACCAGAAACTTCCCCTAATTGCTAGCCAGCATTTATCTAGTGCTTAATAATGAGCAGAATGATTTGACTCTTTCACGTCTTTACACTTCTACCACGTTTTTATGCTTCTGCAAACCACTTACACTGTGGTTTTGCAGTTTTACAATTTTGCACACATGCTTTAATACTATATGTATCCTTCCACAACTGGTACTCAACTTTTTATTGTTTTTTCCAGATGTTAATTTCATGTGGCTCACCTTAATGACCGTGTGGTATTCCCTTACATGAGTACTCAACAGTTATCGGATCTCTTGTGGAGGGCCATTGATGGTCTCTGTGTTATGTTGTGGGAGCCAGTGCTGCAGGGGACAGCCTTGTTCTTGTTTCACTGTGTATGAGGGCAGCTGTGTCTAGAGTATATGCCAAGCAGAATTTTTTCCGCATTTATGATTCCCTTTGGGCTTACAACTTGAGTTAGAACTACATGACCACTATCCTCACTTTACAGATGAGGAATCTGAGACCCAAGTGCTTTCCCTGTGCTGGTACCCGCAGAGCTGGTCTGCAGCAACACAGACCCTCTGGCCTCTGCCCCCTCTGAGCCACCTTGCTCCCCACTCCCAGTTCCCTGACCCCACCTGGAGACTGTGGAAGACCTTCTGGGCAGGATACTGCTTCCTGGGCCAGGACCCCCAAGTCCTATTTTCCCTGTTTGGAAAAAGGTATAGAGCAGGTTTGTCTGCAATGTCCTCCCAAGTCCCTTGTCAGGCCTCCTTCCCTCTCTTGACCTCTCCCTGGCTTGCTCATCCTGGGGTAAGTTTGGGAGCACCAGTCACCTAACTCTTACTGAACTGTTGGCTTAAAACTGGTTGAAAATGTCACTTGGTTGTCGAGATTTTGATTGGACAAACCTTCAAAGCACAGCGGAATCTCTAATATGAGGGGTGACCCAAAAAACCCCGGAATTTATTTATTAAAAAGTTGTATATTTATTCTTACATGGTTAAATTTCAGTCAACTTCAAAGTACTCTCTGTTTGATACAATACACATATTGAGACACTTTTTCCACTGCTCAGAACAGTTTTTGAACTTGTCTATTTTATTTATTTATTTATTTATTTTTGCTTTTTGGTATGTGGGTAGCTCCCTGGCTGGGAATCGAACCCAGGCCGCAGCACTGACAGCGCCAGCGCCGAAGCTTTAAGCCACTACACCATCAGGGAACTCCCTGAACTTGTCTATTTTAATGCCTTTTAGTGCTTCTGCTGTTTTTTGTTTCACTTCTTCCACATTGGCAAAACAGTTCCCTTTCAGGATTTTTTTTATCCAGGGAAACCAAAAACAGTTGCTCGGGGCGAGATCGGGTGAATAGGGAGGGTGGGACATGGGGGTCATGCCGTTTCATGGTCAAAAACTGCTGAACGCTCAGCGCATTGTGGACAGGTACGTTGTGATGCCACATGTTGTTCATGTAAATCACCTATCATGAAATGGACACATGCCTTGAAAGAGTCTCAAAAAAAAAAAAAAAAAAAAACCGTCTCCCAGCCAGGGAACCACCAAAAAAAAAAAAAAAAAAAAATTCACTGAAGCTGAATGCAGCCTCTCACAACAACGCCAGCTGGTACACTCACCTAGTGGGGGAAGCCTGCACTGCAAGGGGCCTGCCCTCCAGAAGATAATTCTGATTTTTTTGGGTCCCCTACGTATTGAGGCCTGGCACATGGCAAAGGTAGAGGAATATCTGTGGGCGGGGTCCTGACTGAGGCTCTGCCCATTCAGAAGCTGGCACTTGGGCCAGCTTCAGGGTTGCTGAGCAATGGGTGGGCATCTGCAGGGTTTCCACAGGTGTGATTCCCTTGGATGACCTCTGTCTTGGGTGGCTGTCTCCCTCCCTCCTCCATCGGACTCCTCTACTCTGCTGTTTTGGTGCAGGTTGGACACCGACATTGGCAACTTCCTGAAGGTGTGGAAGACTCTTCCTCCCAGCTTGGCCTGCATCTCTAAGTTGAGTGATGCCACTGACCCGGGGCCCTTGGAGAGTCCTCAGAAAGTGGAAGAAGTCCGGGAGGAGAAGGAGGAGAGGTGGGACGAAGAGCCAAGGGAGAGGCAGGGCGAGGAGCCAAGAGAGAGGCAGGACGAGGAGCCGAGAGAGGGACGGGGCACACATAGACCAGCCGAGGAAGAGGACCTGGACTCCTCGCTGGTGTCGGTGTTCAGGGCTGAGTGCCCTTCCCTCTCAGAGGAAATCCTCCGGTGCCTCAGCCTCCAGGACCCCCCCGACGGGGCCCTCGACATTGATCTCCTACCGGCACTGGCTTCTCCCTCCCTGGGCATCCCCTGGGATGGGAAGGCTCCCTGCCAGCAGGTTCTTACCCATCTGGCCCAGATGACCATCCCCAGCAACTTCACTGCGCTCTCCTTCTTCGTGGGGTTCATGGACTCCCACCGGGACGTCATTCCCGACTATGAAGCCCTTGTGGGCCCCTTGCACAGCCTCCTGAAGCAGAAGCCAGACTGGCAGTGGGACCAGGAGCACGAGAAGGCCTTCTTGTCCCTGAAGCGAGCCCTGGTGTCTGCCCTCTGGCTGTCGGCCCCCAACTCCCAGCTGCCCTTCCGTCTGGAGGTGACGGTGAGCCAAGTGGCCCTAACAGCCATCGTCTACCAGGAGCACTCAGGGAGGAAGCACCCCATTGCCTATACCTCAAAACCCCTCCTCCCCGATGAGGACAGTGAGGGCCCCCAATCGGGAGGAGACAGCCCCTACGCTGTGGCTTGGGCCCTCAAGCATTTTTCCCGCTGTATTGGAGACACCCCAGTGGTCCTGGACCTTTCGTACGCTGCCCGGGCCACCGTGGACCCCGAGGCGCCGGAGGGCCGAAGGGTTTCCAAAGCATGGTTGATCCGATGGTCCCTCCTGGTACAGGATAGAGGCAAGAGGGCCCTGGAGTTGACCCTTCTCCAGGGCCTGCTGGGGGAAAACCACCTGCTGACGCCTGCATCCTCCATGCCTCGTTTCTTCCAGGTTCTGCCTCCGTTTTCCGACCTGTCTACTTTTGTCTGCATCCACATGTCGGGCTATTGCTTTTACCGTGAGGATGAGTGGTGTGCTGGCTTTGGTCTCTATGTCCTGTCTCCCACCAGCCCCCCTGTCTCCCTCTCCTTCTCTTGCTCGCCTTACACACCAACCTACGCCCACTTGGCTGCCGTGGCCTGCGGCCTGGAGCGTTTCGGCCAGTCCCACCTCCCGGTGGTCTTCCTCACGCACTGCAACTGGGTCTTCAGCCTCCTCTGGGAGCTCCTGCCCCTGTGGAGGGCTCGGGGCTTCCTGTCCTCTGATGGGGCCCCGCTACCTCACCCGAGCCTGCTCTCTTACATCATATCCCTCACCTCCGGCCTCTCATCCCTTCCGTTTATCTACCGAACCTCCTACCGTGGCTCCCTGTTTGCTGTGACGGTGGACACCCTGGCCAAGCAGGGTGCACAGGGGGGCGGGCAGTGGTGGAATTTGCCAGCAGATGTGCCAGTCCCCATCGTGTCTCCCCAAACCATGGGCAAGAGGCCCGACTTGCTGGCATTACAGCTGAGCGACAGTACCCTGGCGGATATCATTGCCAAGCTGCAGGCCGGTCAGAAGTTGCCCGGCTCCTCACCCTTCAGTTCTGCCTTTAGCTCACTCAGCCTAGACAAGGATAGCGGCCTTCTTCTGTTCAAGGGAGAGAAGAAACCCAAGGTCTGGGTAGTCCCGAGACAACTCCGGAGGGATCTGATTTTCTCTGTGCATGACCTCCCTGTGGGGGGCCACCAGAGACCCGAGGAAACGTACAAGAAGTTGCGGTTGCTGGGGTGGTGGCCTGGGATGCAGGAGCATGTCAAAGATTACTGCAGGAGCTGCCTATTCTGCATCCCCCGAAATCTCCTAGGCAGCGAGGTGAAGGTGATTGAGTCCCCGTGGCCCCTCAGGTCGACTGCCCCTTGGTCAAACCTGCAGATTGAGGTGGTGGGCCCGGTCACTATAAGCGAGGAGGGCCACAAGCATGTGCTGATTGTGGCTGACCCCAATACCAGGTGGGTAGAGGCATTCCCGCTGAAGCCTTACACACACATGGCAGTGGCCCAGGTGCTGCTTCAGCACGTGTTTGCAAGGTGGGGTGTTCCCGTGAGGCTGGAGGCCGCCCAGGGACCCCAGTTTGCTCGGCACGTCCTGGTGAGCTGTGGGCTGGCCCTGGGAGCCCAGACGGCCTCCCTGAGTAGGGACCTCCAGTTCCCCTGCCTGACAAGCTCCGGGGCCTACTGGGAATTCAAGAGGGCCCTCAAGGAGTTCATCTACCTGCACGGCAAGAGGTGGGCGGCTTCCCTGCCCTTGCTGCACCTGGCCTTCAGGGCCTCCTCCACCCAAGCCACACCGGTCCAGATCTTGACAGGGGGTGAGGTGAGGCTGACCGAGCCCCTGTGGTGGGAGATGAGCAGTGCAAATATCGAAGGGCTCAAGATGGATGTCTTCCTGCTACAGCTGGTGGGGGAGCTGCTGGAGTTCCACTGGAGGGTGGCTGACAAGGTCAGTGAAAAAGTGGAGAATAGGCGTTTCAAGCGGGAGAGCCAGGAGAAGGAGTGGAATGTGGGTGACCAGGTCCTCTTGCTGTCCCTCCCCAGGAATGGCAGCAGTGCCAAATGGGTGGGCCCCTTCTATATCGGGGACCGGCTGAGCCTGTCTCTCTACAGGGTCTGGGGCTTCCCAACCCCAGAGAAGCTTGGGTGCATCTATCCTAGCAGTCTGATGAAGTCCTTTGCCAAAAGTGGCACGCCGCTGTCCTTCAAGGTCTTGGAGCAGTGAGCTGGAGCAATCGGAGAGCCCCCATCCCCACAGTCCTGCTGCTGCTAGGCCTCTCACAGCCCCCTGGGGGCCTCCGTTGTGCCTTTTGTAGGGAACTTCATAAAGCTTTGCTGAATTGCCTTGAGCTGGGGACCAGCATCCCTATGGAAGCGTCCTCAATTGAGGTATTGGGAGAATCTGCCAAAGGCTGTCAAGCGTGGGCCTCTGGCAGTTTCACCTGGGGACTGCAAAGTCCCCTTACTGAGGCAGGCCAGGCTTAATGTCTTTCCCCAAGTATCCCCTTCATCCTGTCACACATGTGCAGGTGTATACACACAAACGTGCACCCACCCCCACTCTGATTCCTGGCTTACCTAACCATGAAATAGTGTGAATCGAGACCTCAGAACCAGGACCACACTCCCCTCTCGAGCAGAAACCTCGGACATAGACTCCTCTCCCCCGACCTATTCATTTGGGGACCCTTTGCCCTTGAAGTTGTCACAGCTGACACAAATAATATGCTGGCTGTGGAGGGCCAGCGTGTTCCTGGACTCATGGTCAGCATTTTGGTTTTCGCCAGGCTAGGCCTGGCCAGCTGGCACTCCTGGGCCCTGAGGCTCAGAGCTGTGGTGGGAGGATGGCCAGGCACAAATGAGCACGCAAAGGCGAGGGGAGACTGAGTCAGCCTACCTCATTTCACTCCAGCCAATGGAGACGACCCTGACCCCTGCTGCAGTGGTAACCCCACAGGAACCAAGTATCTTGATGCCAAGTGTGGCATCTCTACCCGAAGAGCTGCTTCAACTAGACCAAGGGGCCCAGGCCTCTATTTCAAGGGGGGAGGGTGTCTGAGATGAGCAGTCTGGCACAAGGTGAGGTGTTGGTATGACTCTACTTCCCAACCCCACCCCAAAGCCCACAGCCCTCTCCTCCTGCCTCCACTGCACCCTGCACCCCCAGTTCCTACATAGTGTGTGACTGCTGTGGTTGGATCACCTCCCATCCCCTGGACCTGCCTTCTGTGTAGACCCAAACTGGGCTTCCTCAGAGCATTCTGCAGTGATCCTCTTACAGCCAGAGTGAGTTCTCAGTGTGTGTGTTTAACTCAGTCTTAGTCACTGCTGCCCCTGACAAAGTGAGCCCAGTGACAGCCAGCGCTGTATCCCTCCGCCTGGGCCTCTGAGTTTTATCTCTCTAAATCTGAGCCAGTCTCCTGGCTGAGGTCAGGTTGCCAACACACGTAGTGTGGTTACATCCAGAGTAGAACCTGCCACAGAATTGAACTTGCTTGTTTTCCAGCCAAGGAAAGGCCCAGTGTGGGGAGCGAATTGCTCAAGGTTGGTCACATAGTTCATGGCTGAGCTGGGACTAGGATTAAACTTCTTGCCTCTCAGTTCACCTTAGAGAGGGTTCTGGTGACAGGTTCAAATGAGAGGCTCTCTCAAAATCCTATACCCATGTTCTCTCCAACTTCCCATCTCCCCTGTCTGTAGACAAACTACTAGATGTTGCCCTTGACCCCTTCCCAGCTATTGATTCTGTCCAGGAAAGAATGACTGAATGACATGAGAAAGTGAAAGCTGAGCTGTGGGATTGCTGGCAGATTCCTTCTTTCCTCCTCCTCCCCTCCCCACTTTTCCCTCCTCCCTCTAATGGTATGGCCAACCTCATGCCCCTTCCCAGTGCTGTACCCATCCCCCCTGTTAACTACATCTAGGATCTTTTATTTTTCATTTGATTTATCAATAAACAGATCAAAATGGAGCCAATGTCCAGTTCTTTTTTGAGCTTCCATTATGGGAGTGGTGAGGGGGAGGGCACAGCTGTGGGCTCTGGGGGCTGCCTGTCACAGCCTGACTTGGAGGTGTGAAGACCTGGGTGGCACCTTTCAATGTCATCTGACCCAAGCTGTTATTTCACAGAGGAGACCAGCAACCAGGTAGTGACCTGAAGGTCCCAGAGCAGGTTCATGGCAGGGCTGGGAGGAGAGCCCCGGCTGTGGCTTCCAGGCATGTGCTCTTTACAGTTTATTTCTTGAAACTGGGCAGGGTGGGAAGGTGAATGAAGGCTGGCTTAGGAGCGTGGCTTCAGAGCTGAGTCAGCTCAGGTGTACCTGAGACAAGCTAGAACTAGGTCTGCATACTCTCTATCTCCGACCTCTGGCCTGTTTCCCCATCTAGCAAGTGCAGGGTAGCAATTCCTAAATCAGGTTCAAGGACTGTAGAAATAATCTGTGTAAGAGGCTACTGTGGTGCTGGGTATGGAGCAAGCATTTGTCAGGGTTATGGAGTGCATATTTGTGTTCCCCAAAATTCGTATGTTGAAACCCTAACCCCTAGTGGGATGGTGTTAGGAGGTGGGGCCTTTGGGAGGTAATTAGGTTTAGATAAGGTCATGAAGGTGGAGCCCTCATGATGGGATTAGTGTCCTTATAAGAGGAGAGAGAAACTAGAGCTTGCTCTCACTATCTGCCTTGTGAGGGTCCCATGAGAAGATGGTCATCTGCAACTGAGGAAAGACACTTGATTTGCTGGCACCTTGATCCTGAATATCTAGCCTCCAGAACTGTGAGAAATACATTTCTGTTGTTTAAGTCCACAGTGATTTTTTTTTTTTTGGGGGGGGTGCGGGGTGGGTAGTTCCCTGGCTGGGAATCGAACCCAGGCCACAGCGGTGAGAGCACCGAAGCCTTAGCCACTACACCACCAGGGAACCCTCTAGTCTACGGTGTTTTTGTTATAGCATCCTGAACTGAGACGATCACATACTAGCTAACATGTCTCTCCTCCCTGTCCCTGGAACTCCTGCTGTTACCACCCATCAGGCTCAGAGACTCTCCTAACCTTGGCCAAACTTCCTGACTGCAGGTCTCTGCCTCTTGCTGCCTTTCTCACTTGCCCAAACTTTTCTTCAGACTAGCAGGGGTATGGAGTGGTAGGAAGGACCTGTCTTTTCTGAGAACTCACCAACTCATGTGTACACTGCCATTCAGTGTTTACAGAGCACCTGCCGTGTGCCAGGCCCCGACTCGGTGTGGGTGGATAGCAGGCACCATGAGTGACATGGGTCTCTGCCCTTTGGAGCTTATGGTCAGTGAGGGAGACAATTCAACCACAACAAATACAGTTCGGGGTGGTAAGGGAAAAAGTGTGGCATAGGAGCCCGTGGCACAAGGGGCCTGGGGTCTCAGCTCACAACATTCAGAAAGGTCTTGGTTTTCCCTGACTCCCTTCACCAAGAACAACATACATGCTCTTGGTCAGCAAGTAAAAGGTTCAGAACTTAGAAGTGGAAGACTGATCAGAAAGGTGACTCAGCAAATTCGCAAGATAACTTTAAGCAATAGTCAGATTTTACCCATATTGACCTCTGAGCCCTTTGATGGTGAGATTTCTTTTCTTCGCTATTGAACAATACACAAGGTCTGAGCAAAGATTGGAGAGTCCTCCTATTTTTGAAGGAGCTGAGCACCATGGGCACCGCAGACTAGTAGTAGAATTCCGTCTAAGAGATTGATAGTTTCAGCCAGGGTGGATGGAAAAGAATGGATGGACCCCATGGCTGTGAATAATTGGATATGGAGGCTATGGGACAGGGAAGAATTGAGGATAAGAGCTGGTGTCTGGTTGGGGCAACAGGGAGGTTCCATGTGTAGACACAGAGAATAATAAGGAAAGGAGACCCGATTTAGGGAGGAAAGACTATAATTTTAGCAAAGTTGGCTTTAAGGTGGGACAGCCAATGTATGAGTCTGAGATTTAGGAGAGAGATTCTGGATAAACATAAATGCAGAAGTTGTCAGCACATGGATGAAAATTCATGCTTTTGAGAGTGTCAGGCAGAAGGAATTCTAGGGCCTTACCCTGAGGAAAAGCAATATTTAAGAGATGGACAAAGGTAGAGGAGCCTGAAAAAGAAACTGGGGCCTGGGTGGAGAAGTGGAGGGAAAACTCACAGAATACACAGTTGGGCGTGTTGGATTAGAGTGCTTCTAGAAGGAGGGTGTGGCCAACAGGGTCAAATGTAAAGGAAAGCATGAGTAACAGAAGGACTAGGGCACGTGTGTTGACTCTGGTGACACGGAAGTTGTGAGTGACCAACTGAGTGCAATTCTGTGGAGCAGTGGAGGCCATAGTTGACTTAAGAGGTGAGCAATGGGTGAGGACAGGTATTGGCATTAGGGAGAGGAGAATGATGCCGGTTAGCTACAGGGGTGTATTGAGCTGAAGGTGTATGCACGAGCATCTACAACCATTTCCACACCCACCTTTTCTCTTTTGGGTTTATGAGACTAGTGGCTGTCCATATTTAACTGCTGAAGGGAAGGAGTAAGGAGAGAGGGAGAAGGACATATAGGAGGGGGGAGAGGGAAAGTAAAGGACATGTTTGGAAGAAATGAGATCCGTGGCTGGAGGATGAAGATGGCTGCCTTGGTAAGAGAAGGAGCACGTCTTCTACCGAGCCAGATAGGAAGAAGCCAAGATGAGGACGACGGTGAGTTTCTAGATGTGGTAGTGGGGAGGTTCCTGCCTGGTGCTTGTGTAAGGCCGCCTGTTGCTGACAGTGGGGGCAGAGGTGGTGGGGTGAAAGGATTAAGGCGAGAACCTAAGGCTTCCATTGGGTTCTCAGGAGGGTGAGGAAAGGAGCCGGCAGAGGAAACCACAGGAGACTTCCTTGGAGAATTGAGGACTGCGGTGGCTGGTGACCCTGGATTTCGATTGACAGTGAATCCTTCAGCAGTGGGACTTTTCTCTGTAGTAATCGGCTGTCAGGGCGTGGATGTAGGGAAGGCAGGACAGTTGGGTTTTATTTTTAGGATTCTTTAAAGTCCGAGGAGATTTTTATACCTGGAGAGGAGCACTAACCATCATCTGTGCTTTATTTATTATTTAATCGATTTACTTCATACACCTATTTAAGAAAATGTCATCTAAACTTTTAAATAGGATTTATATAGTCAATAAATCAAAGTCTATACATTTTATTTTATTTTATTTTATTTTATTTTTTTTGCTTTTTGGTATGTGGGTAGCTCCCTGACTGGGAATCGAACCCAGGCCGCAGCACTGACAGCACCAGCGCTGAAGCCTTAAGCCACTGCACCACCAGGGAACTCCCCTATACATTTTACCAATCGAATTATTTTAAATATTGATCGCAAACTTAACGCCTCCTCCATATTTCAATAGAATGACCAGTTAATATGTCAACTTCTCTAAAAGCATCCAACATTTTAGTAAAGCACACATTTCTTCCTTGAGAGATGGACAATATCTCAGCTCAGACCAAGTTTTGAATTTGGATATCCAACACAACATTATTTCAGTGTAGACCAAGTTTTGGATGACCAATTAATGAATTCTCAGTTGGGACCTGGGAACTGATTTACTTTTTAAGATGATTAAAACCTGAGCCAGTGTTTATCTTGGATATCACAGGACCTTGTCAAGCCCACACACACCTTTTCCATGAATTTAGTGTATTTTACATTTTTTTTTTTTTTTTTTTTTTTGCTCTTTGGTATGTAGGTAGTCCCCAACTGGGAATCGAACCCAGGCCGCAGCGCCGACAGTGCCAGCGCCGAAGCCTTAAACCACTACACCACCAGGGAACTCCCAATTTAGTGTATTTTAATGGGATGCCTTGTCTTTAAATGTTGTCATCTTTAAGTTGAATAACTATGATACACAGATGTCCATGCCCAGATCCCTGGAAACTTCAAATATGTTATATGTTACATTTCATGGCAAAAGGGACTTTTTAGTGTATAATTAAGCTTATGGGCTGTAAAATAGAGAGATTATCCTGGATTATTGGGGAGGGGGCAATTTAATCACATGAACCCTTAAAATCAGAGAACTTTTCCCCCTGAAGTCAGAAACAGATGGCAGAAGAGTTAGAGAGATTCAAAGTGTGAGAAAGACTTGGCCCGATGGTGTTGGCTCAAAGACGGAGGGGACCAGGGGCCTTGTAGAGCTATGGCTCCTGCTCACAGGTTGTGAAATATTTCACAGAAAAAGCAGGAAGAAGAGAAGCAGTATATTGGATACACTTGGGGAGAGTGGGCAGGGTCTGAGAGGGGCAACTCTGAGGATGGCCTTTGGTAGCTAGCCTCATATAGGGAAAAAAATCATCAGTCACAGTTACTAGGGAGTTGGGGTCGTGGGCTCTACTGATTGGTCGAGGCTAAAGCAGGTAGCAATTGATTGTGGCTTCAGGACTCCGTGTCAGTCATGGCATTGTTCAGTCTGGTTTCCAGGGCATGCAGTCTGTGGGGACGTTCCACTTTCATGAGTCTGAGGCTAAAACACAACTGAGGCCAAGATGTATCTTAAATTGACCAAACTCTATTTCTATGGTTAACAGACCTGAAGGTTTTTCCCCAGAGCTTATTTTGACGTTGACCAGAATCTGATGTCCTAGGGGCTTAATGGTTAAATGGAGTGAACATACAGTGAGTGTGTGTATAGGTAGGTAGGAAGATCTAACGGAAAGAATGCAAGTAAGCTATAGCTCTACCAGGTTTAAACAAAGCCAGCCTGGGAATAAGGAACACCCTGAGTTCTTTCAAAGTTTAGTTGTCTGTTGCATAGTAACAGGTTTGAACCCAGGGCATTGTTCTCTCAGAACCCAGCTGTTTGCTGGGCTGTAACCCTGAGTCCTGAACCTGCCAAGACTTCCTGGCAGTAATTCTCTAGCTATGTTAACCCTACCTGAACAGACCTCTGTCCTACAACCATGTCGGGGAGGAAAAATTATTCTTTACCTTAAGGGTTTTCTGGTTGAACTAATAATCAAATTAGTATGAGACAGATTAGCATGAGAAAAACCAATTAAAGTTTAATAACATGTATACCTCCTTGTTACACGGAAAGACCCAGAAATACTGAGTAACTTGCCAAAACGATGGAAGCCATTACCTTAAATACCACTTTCAGCTAAAGACGAAGAGGTTGGCAATGGAGAGTCAGTTATGGGAGATTACCCAGGAAAAGCAAGGTGAACAGGATAAGGTTGTTAATGCAGATTTCAGCCCAGGCCCTTCTCCAGTGGTAGTGAAGGCAGGCCTGGTACAGTGAGGGAAACATCCTCACAGAAGATTTCTTTTACAAATGTAAATGTCCTTGACAAGGGGTAACTGATACCTGGTTTTCAGAGCTTTTCCCACGTCTGCTGTTGCTTAAAATGAATCAGCCTAAAATAATCAATATCCCAAAGAGACATATTTTGGGGTGGCAAACTCTGCTTCCCTTCAACCATAAGGAACTGAATTCTGAATGAGCTTGAGAGCGGTCTCCCACTTCAGTAAGGAAGGCAGTCCGGCCTGCACTCTGCTTTTGACCTTATGAAACTCCAAGCAGAGAATCCAGCTATGCCCTGCTGGACTTCTGACCTGCAGAAGCTGTGAGATAACACATGGGTGTTGCGTTGAGTCACTCAGCTTTGTGACACTTTGTTACATGCAATCGAAAATGAATACAATAACTTTATTAACATTATTTACACATTTATCTAGCTCATTTGCATTTAATGAAATTTTTATTTGTTTTTCCAGTTATCAAACCTCCTCTTCTTCCTTATTATGAAACTCCTGACTTTTAGCTGGGCCTGGCTGCTCCATTTCCGAGACTCTCTCTCTGGCCTAGTGTGGCCAGCTCTGACTAAATTCCAGCCAATGAGATGCAATCAGAAATGTGAGGTGTACCTTTCAAAAAGCTTCTTTAAAGGAAAGGGGTGTTCCCTTCCTTCCCTATTCCTTCCTGGGGATTGTAAGGCTGATGTAATGGTTGGAGCTGAAGGAACCATCTTGTCAGGAGGTGACCTAGGAAAGATAGAGCAGTAAGAGGGGAAATTGGGTTGTGATGATCACAAAATTGTGGCAATATTGTGATTTATGAGAAATATATATTTGGTCTTCTTCCACACAATTCTTGGCTCATAGTTCCTGAAAATGCTGGAATTTCCTAAGTGTTGAGAATGAAAAAGGTATCTTCTGTTATTTAATGAGATGACTTTTGGAAAGCACATAAGGTTGGGGTCTGGTTGCCAATGAAACCCCCCCAATAGAATTAGAGGGCTGGAACTTTCAGTCCCACCTCCCCACTCATCTCCACTTCTGGGAAGGGGAGAGGGACTGAAGGTTGACTCAGTTGCCTATGGCTAGTGATTTAATTTACCATGCCTATGTCATGAAACCTTCATAAAAATCCAAAAGGATGGGGTTCAGAGAGCTTCCTGGTTGGTGAACACTTGGAACTGCTGGGGTAGTGGATCCTGGAGAGGGAATGGAAGCTCCAAGCCCTTTCCCCATGCCTTGCCCTATGCATCTCTTCCATCTGGCTGTTTCTTAATCATATCCTTTTGTAATAAACAGGTGATCTAGTAAGTAACATGTTTCTCTGAGTTCTGTGAGACTCAAATTAATTGAATCCAAGGAGGGAGTCACTGGTGACAAGAGAAAAAAAGTGCTGAGATGTTTTAAATTAAAACTACAGCATCCAGAGATGGAAAGAGACAGAACGGTTAGCCTGTTGATAGCAGTGGATCAGCTATGACCAAAGACAGCTCACATTCCTGTTTATAGGTTGGAATTCAGGATTAATTTCCAGGTTATTTCTGTGATTATCCAAAGGAGAGAATAGCTGCTGCTGTCAACCCCAGGAGCCTCTGCTTCTTATTTGTTTATGAGCTTTATGGGCTCTGCTGGGCCCATCCCAGAACTAGCCCTGTTTCACCTTCACCCATCTCCCTTGTCAAAGCTAATGTAAATTCTTTCAAAATGACTTACATCAAGCTTGTCCAACTGCATGCAGCTCACAACGGCTTTGAATGTGGCCCAACACAAATCTGTAAACTTTCTTAAAACATTATGAGGTTTTTTTTTTTTTGTGTGTGTGACTTTTAAAAACCTCATCAGCTATCATTAGTGTTAGTATATCTTATGTGTGGTCCAAGACAATTCTTCCAATGTGGCCCAGGGAAGCCAAAAGGTTGGATAGCCCTGACTTACATCTTTTCCCCCCTTCCTTGATGTATAAAAATGCTTGCAAAACTGCTGGACACTGGACATGTTATCTTTTCTACCTAGCCATGCCGCTGCTGGTTTAGGTTCCATGCCCCAAGGCTAGTCTTCTTTTTTTTTTTTTGCTACCAACGGTCTAATAAGCCCTTTCTTTTGAAAAGACTTTCAGCTGTGGAAGTTAAAAAATTTTTTTGTTTAACACTGGAACCCAGCCAGTCCATCATAAGCACAACCTGGACTTGAGACTGGTGTCTGAACTGAGTTGCCAAGCAGAAAGACCATTGGAACTTCCAATCTACAGGCAGTTGGTCGGAAGTGCAATTAACAGCCTGGGCTTTCAGCTGGGCTCTGAAGTGGCAGGTAAAGTGTGCAGGTGGTCTTGTAAGGACCGACCCCTTGACCTGTACATTCTGATGCAATGGCCAGAATTGTGTTGATTCAAGTCAAATCCCTGGACATCCTGCTGGTGTCTGAGAATTTCTTGGTGTTTTGTGGGAAGCAACCCTTCCCTCCCCCATGTTGGAACTGGGTCTAGGAACCTCAAAGAACTGCCATCTATCCCTGGACTCTTTATTTTCAGATTCTTCAATGTGAGACAGAAAAAAAATCTATCTTGTTTAAGCCATTATTACTTTGGGTTGTAATCTAATCTCATTACAGATTCCTCTAATCTCATTATAATTAGTAGAGTAATATAGAGATGAAGGATGAAGTCTGAGTGGTGAGCAGTTATCGTTTGGACATTTGACTAATTCATCATCTCATAATACACGGTTGTAAGATATGACCAGATGGTGCCGGTCAGTCTCTTCCATTCTTGGTACAGTTCCAACCTTTTCTGGAATGACTCACAGCATTCTGTGTCCACCCCTCCCTACTGATACAGATAAAGAAAAGAAAATGTACCTTATGAATAGTTAAAATACCTACTATTCTTATATTCTCCTACTTATCAAAATTAACTAAAAAAACCTATTATATTCATTCTTCTTCACTCAGTACATTAACTATCTTTTTGCAAACTTCAGAGTGACTTTCTCCTTTTGGAATATCACTAGTCATAAATTTTGAAAATTCACCTAGTTCCAATGAACTATATTCTTTTCCTTTTGATTATCAAATTGTCACAGAATGTCAGGTGGGAGCCTTTTAAAATTGGTTCCTTTGTCTTTTTAGCTCCACTCTGTATATTTGATAAAGTTCTCTTGCTTTTTCTCATCGACATGTTCCAGGCCTAGAGTTATTTAAGATTATGGGGCTATTTTCCAAGGAATCCTGAGTCCTTTTAAAGTGAATAATATTTGAGGCAAAGATCCAGGTGCTAAATATGTGTATCAGATTTTTCCTAATGTTGTTTCTATGCTACTTGAGCAACAAAGTTATTTCTTTTGAAAATCACAAATTCACACTGGTATTTTCTATTTAACTGAAGCATTACTAAATCCTTTTTTAAAGTTTGACTCTAACATAGTTTCACATTTATTTTTTCTACAACATACCTGCTTACATCCTGTAACTCCTGATCCAAATTGTAATGGCATCTTCTGTCATTAATGATCCTATAGTGTGTCTCATCAACCATCACTCTCTAGTTACTTTATTTAATTAATTAATTAATTAATTAATTAATTTATTTATTTATTTGGGTAGCTCCCTGGCTGGGAGTCGAATCTAGTTACTTTATTGATAGTCATCCATGCTAAGTCAATGGGACAGCAAAGTAAGAGTGTTTATAATACTGGCAGTAGAGTGGGTGAAAGGATGAATCATGGAATCCAAGATAACAGGAACTTTAAGAAGGAGCTTAAGACAGCACATATCAGGAGAAAGAAGAGGGGTTGTGGGATAATCTGGAACAGGTGAAGGTAACTGAGAGAGCTGGGAAGAAGGAGGTGGGGGTCACAGTGTGGAGTGACTGAAGTTCAGAATACAAAGGTGGAGTTTTAGGGGTGGCTATGGTCAGTGACGTGATCCATTCCTGGAGATCTACGCTTGCCCACCATGTGACCTTTCACCTCCACCTACAGCCACCCAAGGAAGCGCTGTACACCCACTGTCAGCCAGAGCAAACATACATGCATACCCCATGTCTCGGGTGGGGAGGTGAGGGTCAGAGTCCATTTGGTACCTGGTACAGGTGAATACTCAGGTTCACTGCCTGCTGGCTGTTCCAGTGTACATGAAAAAATGTGTACCTTGTTCAGGTCACAGGCTCTGGGCTGCTCTGTGGCCCTCCCCACATTTCTACTGGTGGCTGAGCCTCCTGCCTCAGCCCATATGGTGCTGGCTAAGCTCCTGACTGTGCTGGCAGAGATCTGTGATGCTGGCACTGCTCGCAGGAAGGAGCCTGCAGGGTATGCCAAGGCTGGTCCATCTGGGCCCCTGTGGGTGCCTGTTAGGCTCACCTGTGCCACCTGTCCCCAAGTAGCACTGAGCAAGAAGGCGGGGTAATGGGTAGCAAAGTTTAATAGCTCAGGCCTCTTTCCTTGCCCCGATCCTAGGGCTGCAGACACAAAAAGATGCAGTGAGAGGCTGTGGGGGCATTTTTTGGGGGTGGGGTGGGGTGGGTAAGAGGGGCGAGGTCCTGAGACACCACAGTTCTACTCATCACCTTGGGTGTGTGGCACAGGGTCCCATGCAAGGAGGTGCAGTATAGCCAGCCAGAGGGGGCCTCTCTCCTGTCCCAGAGATGCTGCTTCTGGGGCTGGAGAGGGAAGAGGACAGAGGTCAGGGGTTAGATTCCTGTCCTTGAGCCCTCAGAGTGGGAAAATGAGGAAGCCAGAGAAGCTTGAATATTTCCAGCCACCCAGCAGGTTCCCCCGACGCAGGCGCAGGGACACCCGATCCCCAGGGTCCAGGGGCAGTAGTACAGAGCTGGTGGCTGCTTCCCGGGTCACATCAGGGTCGTTGGCAAAGGCTGAGATGACAGGCCATGTGTTCAGCATCAGGCTCACCTGGGGAGGGAGCCCAGTGAGTGTCTCTCCCCAGCCCTTGTCCCAGGACCCCACTTTTTTGAGGGCTGCCTATCTTCTCCCCAGCTCCAGAGGGACACTCTGGAATCTGGGAACTTGGAGCTCAGTGCACTCTCCTGGGGAGGGGGCTGAGGGGTGGCCACTGTTGGACTCTGCAGGTTCCCCACACTCTCTGCTAGGTAATCCCTTTCCTCCCTTGATTCTGGTCCCCCACAACGCAGGTCAATGGAGGGTCTGCCCAGGAGTTAGCTGGGTTCCTCTTACTCCAATCCCCCTCCCAAGCTGGGACAGGGACAAGGACAGGGCCCAATGCTCAGGTCACCTGAACAGTTTGGCGGTTGTACACCTTCACCACGTGGAACCGGAAGCTGTAGACACCCCGGACAGGGGCTACGAAGGAGCCGGAGGCCCGATCAAAGCCTCCGCCCTCATTCACCAAGACCTGGGGAAAGCAGATGCCGCTGAGGTTGGGCGAGGGGACAACTGGGGCTCAGGGAAACTAGGCTGGGGGATGGGGCACTGAGTAAGGAAAAGGGGTGGCAAGTAGCTGTCAACAGGAAGAATGCACAATTCCAAAGAAGTGGTGAGAAAGGGTAAGGAGGAGTATGGGTAGGAGTGAAGGGAAAGGAGATGGGCAGTGGGTTGAGGGGCGGCTGGCCATAGCAGAGTGCTGTTTCCTTAACAGCCGAGTGGGCTTGGATTCCAGGTCCTTGCAGGGTAGGGGGTTACCTGGTCAAAGTAGATGGCCCCACTGGTGCCATTGTTGATCTCCCCTGCTGGCTCATGATGATGGCTTCGGATTGCAGCAAATGCCACCCTTCCAGGGGGCGCTTCTCCCAGAGCTGCTCCCCCAGGACCCCCTGCAGCAGCTCTGCCGGGCTCACAGACCACCAAGCACTCACCCTCCAGGAGGACAGGCTCTGCCCCCTCCTGGGCCCATCCAGTTCCCAGGGTCAGAAGCATCAGGGCCAAGGGCAGCCCGGGGCTGAGTGCGAGACCTTGGATCCAGTGTTGCTTTGCTACCAGCATGGCGACTGGCTCTGTGACCCACAACTCCTCGTGTCTTCTGCTCCCCTTTCTGCTCCTTGCACTTTCCACTCTCCCCGCAGACTCTCAATACCCCTCGCAGGTTCTCAGTCCTCTCTCTGGGTCTCACTGTCACCTGGTCTCAGCATCTCCCTCTCCGTACCTCTCTGTGCCCACAAAACTGTCCTGCCTCTCACTCCTGCTGTCACTGCAGTTCCCTCCTCCTTGGCAGGACACAAAATGACAGCAGTTGGGCTCTGGGAGGGAGAGGAGGAATAAAGCAGCCAGACGGGAGGGCTACAGCCAGAACCTCAGGGCAGCCCCTCCAGAGAGCACTGAAGGCTGGAACTGGGACCACAGAGAACGTGGATGTGTGTGTGACAGTGCGTCTGTGCAAGAGACAGCTCCCACAGCCCCTGCCTTCTCCTCATTCCTCCCTTCTTCAAAATCCTTCACGGGTTCACAGCACATCCGGTGGCATCTTTTCCATTGTGAGAAAGGAGGGTCCTTGTCTTTCCCCCCCCACAACTGTTTTGGTGTAAAGTGCTTGGGCCAACAGTGTCACTATCTTGTGACCCTGGGCCAGTCTCTCTTTCTCCTTGGGCTTCCATAACTTCATCCGAAGGGAGTGGATTGGTCTCTTTAAGGCTCTCTTCACCTTCGACTCTCAATGAGTGGTTCCTCTTCCCTGAGAACGGCAGAGAACCAGCGAGAACCCAGAGGAACCCGGAGAGAATGTGGGGGACTCAGAGAAGGGCAGGCGAGTGGGCGGGGCCGAGGCCGGGACTGGGAGGAGCCCGGCGGGGCGGGGCGGGGGTGGGCGCGCTTCGGGCTCTGGTGCAGGCCCAGTCCCGGGAGGGGCCGGGCTGTCTCCGCCCCCGGCCAGGAAGTGACTCAAAAAAATAGTTCGCGATGTAGAGAAGAGAGGTCCCCGTTGGGTGAGAAATCCGGGAAGGCCCGCCCAGATTCGAACCCCCCGCCTTTCTACCCTGGGCCGGGGGCGCGGGCGAAGCTGGGGCCGGCGGGCACCTAGAGGCACCGGCAAAGGGCGGCCAAGGCGGGTAGGGACGCACGGGCCGCGGGAGCCGAAGTCCGCAGTGCAGATCGGGGCTGGGGGCTACGGCCGCAGGCGGCTGTGGGCGGGGCTCGGTCCGGCCCCTGGGCCCTGGGTGGGGCGCGTGGCGCTACCGAGAGGATGGCAGCGGCGGGAGGGGGAGGGGTGAGAGTGGCTAGAATCTTGGAAATGGCAGATGAGGGACCCCAAGGGACAGCCCAGTTCCAGTCCTGTGAGGCTCCAAGGCTTGGACCCGGTGATTGCAGAGTCCCTCGAAAAGAGGGACTCTTTCGTCACCTGTCCGTCCCTTCTGGCCCCACACCGAACTGGAGCCCCGCCCCCCCTTTCCTGCTTACGGCTGTGGTCATCCTTTTCCAAAGGCCAGACGCCCATGCCAGAGAAAGCCTTGTTTGTCCATGACGTGCTCTTCAGAGAGAAGGCCGGTGCCCCTTTAATCTGACATTCTCTTCCTACTCCCAAGATGGCCTGAAATCTCCCGTGTTGTTTACCACATTGGTAACTAGGTGCGACGTGTTGTTGATAGGCCCGGAGACCAAGATTTGGGTTGATGGGCCGTAGAGGCATTGAGTTGCTTTTTCTACTTCTAGGGCTGGGCGGCCAAACAGCCATGCCGACCTGGGGGGCTGGCTCCCCTTCCCCTGACCGTTTTGCCGTGTCTGCGGAGGCGGAGGACAAGGTGCGGGAGCAGCAACCCCACGTGGAGCGCATCTTCCGCGTGGGGATGAGCGTCCTCCCGAGGGACTGTCCCGAGAACCCTCACATCTGGCTGCAGCTGGAGGGCCCCAAGGAGAACGCCAGCAGAGCCAAGGTGAAAGCTCCTCCCTGACCCCTCGGGGAACAATGACTCCGCCACTGAGAGGGCTGGGGAGAGGAGGGGCTCGAAGGTTCACTTCTTGTTTGTCTCACTGGCAAGCCCAGCCAGTGGTCCTGAGCTTTGAGAGCCTCACCGACTTTGTGTTTGGAGTTTTGGCTTCCTTTCTGCTGTGATGACCCAGCTTCTGCCCTGGCTTGCAGACAAGTGATTCGATTCAAATCAGTTTGTGCTCTTTGAGGGAGTGGAGAAAATCCGGTTGGGCAGGCAGGCCCCACCAAGGAATTCACTGTAGGGTGGGAGGCCAGGCCTGGGCTCCAGCTCGGCTCCACCACCCTACCAGCCCTGTGTCTCTGTTTATCTGTAAAATGTGAATAATTGCGTCTACCTCTGTAGGCTTATGAGATAAAGCATGAATGAGATAAAGCTTGTAAAGCATGAGTTCAGTAAAAGTTAGCAATGGGGATCATTATGATGGAAATACCCAACACACATACACACATAAATATATACAGGGACAGTCTTGTAACCAATTAATTACAATTGTATCTTAAAGCAAGTCAAATTCTGAATGGCAATACTAGCCATAGGCTGTCAGCTAGAAAGGGAAAGAAGTGGGAGTCTTGATCCCTTTTTAACACCCACCTTTGTCAGAATCTGTGGGGCTCCATTACTCTGCCCAGGTATCCTAGAGCTCAGGGGAGAGCAATGAGCCTGTAGGGGCTACTGGGCCACTTAGGATTCCAGCAGTCTTTTTTTCCCCTACCTTCCCTCTTTCCCCGCAGGAGTACCTGAAGGGTCTCTGCAGCCCGGAGCTGCAGAATGAAATCCATTACCCACTCAAACTGCACTGCATCTTCGTGGGAGCCCAGGGCTTCTTCCTTGATTGCCTGGCCTGGAGCACATCAGCCCACCTGGTGCCTGGGACACCTGGCTCGCTGATGGTCAGCGGCCTGACCGAGGCCTCCGTCATGGCTCAGAGCCGAGTGGAGGAGCTGGTGGAGCGATTGAGCTGGGACTTTCGGCCGGGGCCGTTCCCTGGAAGCTCTCAGTGTGCTGGAGTACTGAGAGATTTCTGTGCCCTACTGCAGCCCTGGGGGGATGCCCATAGAGAAGCCCTGCTTCAGCTGCCCCTGGCTGTCCAGGAGGAACTGCTGAGCCTCGTGCAGGAGGCATCCAGGGGGCAGGGGCCCCAAGCGTTTCCCTCCTGGGATGGGGGGATCTCAGGCTGGCTAGGTGCTCAGCACCAGGGAGTCAGAGGTCCTCTGAGTGAAGGCAGGGCATCCCTGGACACTGGACCTCTGGGGTGGCAAGAGTCAAGTAGAGAGAGACATTCTATGGAGAAGGAGGGAGGGAAGCAGGGTGGTCCCAGGGAGATGGATTTGGGGTGGAAGGAGCTGCCTGGGGAAGAGGCCTGGGAAAGAGAAGTGGCCTTTAGGTCCCAGTCAGGAGGAGGAGAGGCAAGGCAGGCAGGGCTCCTGAAGGGGAAGACTCTGGGAAAGGAGGAGGTGCCTCAGGAAAAAGGAAGGTTCGGTGTCCCAGGTGAGCCTCCTGGTGCCCATGGCCCCTGTCAGAGGGCAACACAGCCTCGGGGAGCCACTCTCCTCCAGCGGCTCCATAATGGGGAGGCCTCACCTCCCAGAGTGCCTAGCCCCCCACCTGCACC
Source organism: Lyroderma lyra (assembly GCA_004026885.1). Classification (NCBI taxonomy): domain Eukaryota; kingdom Metazoa; phylum Chordata; class Mammalia; order Chiroptera; family Megadermatidae; genus Lyroderma; species Lyroderma lyra. The sequence continues at coordinate 92,254 of PVJL010000735.1, read as the reverse complement.
TGAACCCCCGTGGCACTGTGGAGACCGAGGAGACAGGGGAGACAAGCAGCAGGTTGTACCTCGAGGCCGGGGGTCTCCGTGGAAACGAGGCACCCGGGGGGGCAACTTGGTGACTGGCACACAGCGTTTCCAGGAGGCCCTGCAGGATCCTTTTACCCTGTGCCTTGCCAATGTACCTGGCCAGCCAGACCTCCGTCATATTGTCATTGATGGCAGCAACGTAGCCATGGTGTGAGTACTGGTGGGGCTGAGGGTCCTGGGGAGGGGGGGCAGTTTTATTCACTTGGGGACATGTGTTGAGGGGCAAACACTCCAGCCAGGCTGCCAGGCCCTCCTAGGGACCCACAGTGCCGACCCTTTCCCACTGCAGGCACGGCCTCCAGCACTACTTCTCGAGCCGGGGCATTGCCATTGCCGTGCAGTACTTCTGGGACCGTGGTCACCGGGACATAACCGTCTTTGTGCCTCAGTGGCGCTTCAGTAGGGACTCCAAGGTCAGAGGTGAGTTGTGCCTGGTCTTTTGTGTCCTGGGATAGGCCATGCTTTTACCTACAGGATAACTGCGTTATACTCCTCTGTTTCTCTAGAGGGTCACTTCCTGCAAAAGCTCTACTCCCTCAGCCTGCTCTCCCTCACTCCTTCCCGAGTCATGGATGGCAAGAGGATCTCCTCCTATGATGACAGGTACTTGTTTCTCTCCTGGCCCCAGGTTTGATAGTTAAGGAGCCCAGTGGGAGGTCAAGGGAGAAAGAAGCTCATGACCCTTTGTGCTGTCTCTAAGCCTGGGTAGTGGGCCAAGGGCCAGTTACTCTTCGTGTGCCCATATGACTGGGTAGGTAAACCTGCCCCACAGGTGAGATGAGGAGGATGGTGGACAACTGTGTTTGCCCATTCATCATTCATTTTTCATTCATCAAACTAAATGAGGCTTTGTATTTATATAGTGCCTTATTGTCTAGAAAATACTGGTTTAATGCTGATGACATGAATAGCTAACGAATGCCTTCTTACAGCCTGAATTTCCAAACACTTAGAGAAATCCCCCCAACATCTTGGAAAAACCAGAGTAAATGTTCAAAATAAATAAAAAGAAGAAATATAACACATAATAACATAGAAAATGTAAATCAAACACATAATAAGATAGAAAATGTAAATCAAACATAATATATAATAGATCACTGGACTTAACAATTTGAAGATCTGAATTGGAGCCCCAAGTCGCACAACTCATCAACTCTTGATTGTAGACCAGTTTCTTAGTGAGTTCACCTCTTGTCTTAGGGTCCTCTTTTGTTCATTCTTTCTCCTTCTGAATGTCAAAGGAAGATAAAGTATGTGTATGCCTCACTTAAGGTGCTAGGCGAGAGTACAGTGATAATCCTTTACTGTTCATGGACCCAGTCAAGTATGGTGGAGGGTCTTATTTCTATGGTACAGAAGTGGAGCAGAGGGTAAGGGTGGTTAATTCTCTTGGCAAAGGCTACGAAGTGACAAAGGAAAAATGAGACTTAAAGGTGCTAGATGTTTAAATTGAAAACATGGGGCCCATTCCCTCAGTGTACACACACAGTATGGGAAATTGGCAGATTTTAAAAGCTAATCAATTAAACATTTTTACAACCACAAGTTCTTTCTTCTCTAGGATTTTCAGTTTGAAATAAAAAAAACAAAACAACTAGTTTTCCAAGTCATAGTGATTATATATTTTGCCTTTTCAAATACTTAACTTTTTCTCCCTAACAAGTAAATGGTATATTCTACAATAAGGTAGTTTATTTTCCCAATGCTATTTTATGTCTGGATTTCACAGATTATCCAAGATATGGACCCTTCTTTCCACACCAGCACTGACACAGAACTGAAGCTGAAGATCGAGTCAGTTGTAATGAATTTTAAAGGCATGTGTCTGAACAGTTGTGTAGGTCTTGGTAGGCGGACAGCACAATATGAGTTTGGGTTTTGCCTAATTGCAGTGGTGAACACACGGTGCACAGCATAGGCTTACTGAATAAGTACTGCTGAACATACGATGTAACTTGATAATGCTAACACATGCTTAACCTGAAAATACCTTTTCTATATCACATGATACCATATGCAGTTGTCTATCATCTCCTTAATTTGTTTCCCAGAGACTCTGTCACACCCAATCCTGATCATCAGTCCCCTCTATACCACACTATTTTTCAAATATTGACTGCTCACTTAGTGCTAGGTGGGTGGCCTGCAGAAGGAAATGGGAATGCTGGGAATTTAACTTTAAAGAGCCAAAAGAAACTATAAATCAAACACTGCAGGAAGTTGGAGGAGAGGGAGCCCCCTTCTGGCTGGGATTTTGTGGGAAGGGAGGGATTTGTGAGTTTTGTTGAGAGAGAAGGACATGGGATGTGCTGGATCACTTGATTTCTAAACCTGTTAAAGAAGATCCCCACATACCTATTCATGAGTCCTACTGCAGTTTTACGGAATCAGGATCACTCAATGGGGGACCCACACATCTCTTTTTTTTAAAAGCTTTCCTGATGATTCTGTTCATCAGTGAGATTTGGGAAGCACCTTCCAGATGGAGGAAATAGTTTGAGAAACATGGGAGAGAGCACAGGCCATGTTTAGAGCAGTCAATATTTGAAAGACAGTGTGGTATAGAGGACTGATGATCAGGATTGGGTGTGACAAAGTCTCTGTCTGGGAAACAAATTAAGGAGATGATAGACAACTGCATATGGTATCATGTGATATAGAAAAGGTATTTTCAGGTTAAGCATGTGTTAGCATTATCAAGTTACATCGTATGTTCAGCAGTACTCATTCAGTAAGCCTATGCTGTGCACCGTGTGTTCACCACTGCAATTAGGCAAAACCCAAACTCATATTGTGCTGTCCGCCTACCAAGACCTACACAACTGTTCAGACACATGCCTTTAAAATTCATCAGGATCTAATCTGATCATTGATTTTGGCACTGAGTTGACAGTACCTTTGGAAATACCAGGAGAGAGAAGGTCATAGCATGGCTGGAGCTGGTGGCTTAGCTGCCAGGCTTGGCCATGTGGACTTTATTCAGTAGATAAAGGGCAAGTGTGGAAGAGTTTTGTGTAAGATAAGAGCATGTTCTCTTGGGGAGGGTGGTAAATGGCAGAGGGTAGGGGATCTGCTTATCAGGAGGCTATGCAGTGTCTCATTTGCAGTGTCCAAATAGCTAAGGTGGTAATGGAAAGGAAGAGGGGCAGAGTGGAAGATGTTTCAGAGGAAAAACGTGCTGGATTTGTGACTGATTGTTGGGGTACGATGGAAGAAGACAGAGCCAGGGCCAGATCTTACTAATGAGGCACAAAGTGTTAGGTGGAGGATTGTGGTGAGTGGAGAGGATGTTCTTCGGATTCCACGTCGAATTCGTCTTTGTTTCCTCTCTAACCCATGGCACCTGTATCCAGTCAATCCCCTGTTGGCAGGGTCAAGGGTCGGGGGAGGGCAGATCTCTATTACCAGAAGTGGGTTATGGGAGTCGATGGCACTCTTTGGGGTTGGGGCTTTGGAGAATCCCAGGATGTTGCTGTGGTTTGTGAGACAGGTTCATGGTGAAGCTGGCTGAGGAGACCGATGGGATCATTGTCTCCAACGACCAGTTCCGGGACCTAGCAGAGGAGTCCGAGAAGTGGATGGCAATCATCAGAGAGCGGTGAGGGGGCTTCCCCTGAGAAAAGAGCTCAGACTCAGTCCTGTTTTCTAAAACTAGTTCTGCTCTGCCACTGGTAAGGACCCTGGGAAGGGGCTTGATGTTGGCTTGAAGGATGGTAGCTGACAGTTTCTGGTGGAGTTGGTCTGGGAGGTGTGCAGGGCGCCCCTTATGACCATACATTCTCTGTCTCCATCCAGCCTGCTGCCCTTCACCTTCGTGGGAAACCTCTTCATGGTCCCTGATGACCCATTGGGGCGAAATGGCCCTATGCTGGATGAGTTCCTTAAGAAGCCAGTCAGGTAATGCCTTAGAGTCCTAGGCAGCCCCCAGCCCTGGCCCCGTCTCTGCAGGGTCCTTGCAGGCCTGGAGATTTGGGGGAAGTGTGACCTCAATCTAGGCCACCTCCATTCTATAGATGTTTAGGTTGCCTTGGGCTTGACCTTTAATTTAACTGCTTTCCTGGGTATCCGGACATAGACCCTCCAGGCTGGGCGGAAGGAAGCTCCTGCCTTCTGTTTCCCCTCATCAGTGTGTTCTCTGGAATTCTGTGGAATACAGTTTTTACTTATAGGCACATGTATTCAGCACGCCCTCTGCTGGACCATTAAGTTAGTGATTATTTATGAGACTAGAAGTAGAATATAATCGAGGCAGGGTTCACCTGCCTGGTCTCTCCCCTTCAGAAGTGGGTTGATACTGCCACTCAGTGGTCAGCCTGGGGAACTTCAGAGCCAGGAATAGGGTGGGTAAGGGCAGTGGTGCACTGGGAGGCCAATGAACTCTTAACTTTTCTCTAGGATGGGCATCAGCTCTTCTGTTCTCTCTGCTTCTTCCCAGGGCACAGGGGTCTTCTAAGGTTCAGCATCCTTCCAGGGGCTTCTCAGAACATGGTAATCAGCAGCAGGGGAGAGAAGAGGAGGAAAAAGGCAGTGGTGGCATTCGGAAGACCCGGGAGACAGAGCGGCTCCGGCGCCAGCTGCTGGAGGTGTTTTGGGGCCAGGATCACAAGGTGGACTTCATCCTGCAGCGGGAGCCTTACTGTCGAGACATCAACCAGCTTTCTGAGGCCCTGCTCAGTCTCAACTTCTGAGCCTCACCTGCCTGCATGGCCGCCACTCCATCAGCTCCAGCCTCACCCAGCTCATCCCCTTCTTTGAGGGTCCCTGTGCTGCTCAGACCCTGGCCCAGACCCACTCTGAGTAAGTGCATTGGGTCAGGGAAGCACTGAGGAAGAGCATTTGAGTGTGGGGAATGCTCCTGCCTAGTGCACTTTGGGGACAGGTCTATAAAGTGACCTGATCTCCTTGAGTCAGGATATCAACCAGCTCTCAGGAGGTTCTGCTCAGCCTTAACTTCTCAACCTTGCCTCAGCATGGGGATTCTGTAGGAAGTGGGGGCTGCTGAAGAGGGTGGGTCCTGAAGATTGGGACTGCTGGCTTCTTGAAACTGAGTTGGGGATGGAGGTGGAGTGGGCAGGAGGGGAATGGAGAACGGTGGCAAGGAAGCTGAGCTTTTCCTCCCCATGGCTGCGGCTCTGGATGGCCAGAGAACAGGAGGCTTCCCAGGCCCAGCTGGGCTCCTGGCAGCTTTGAAGGGAATGCTGGGCCCTGGAAAGGCTGGTGTGACGGGGTCTGGGTCACACGAGCAGCAGGGAGCTGGTGGTGAAGGCAGGAGGTGAGTTGGCTTCAGGTCTCAGCTGTGCCTATCTGTGACCTTGATTGAGCTGTGTGGCCTTTACTTCTGTCTTATCAATCAGATGTAAAAATGCCTGTTGGTAGGAGAAATGAGAACATGGAGGAGGGCTCCTTGGAGGAAAGGTAGTTGGACCAAGTCTCAGGTGTGCCTGTGGCTGCACAGGCTTCCAAACCAAAACCTCACCCTCAGAGAACTGAGGGTCCTCTGTCCCCAGGGCCTGTGCCCTCAATTTTAACACTGCACCCTCATTATGATGTGCCCTATAATGGCTGCATCCCTTTTGGGCAACCCCCAAATTCACATTTACAAAACAGTAAGGGTGACTGTTTGCATTACCAGAATACTCTCAGGGTTCCTCTAAATGGCAGCTCTCCTATTGCATTCAAGTGTTTGTTTACAGAAAAACGAATGTGTCAGAAAGTCCCTGGTTCGATGCACTTGCTGAGGTGTTGTGCATTCACCAAACCGATGAAGCCATGTTCTGCAGTGACAGTGTTAATGTGATCTGACCCTAGCATTTTCTCTACACAACACATGTTGCATAAAGCGAGGCCCACTTTTACTTTGTGTGTGTGTGTGTGTTTGGGGATGGGGTTATAGAGGTTGTATCTAGATGAACCAATTATCTGGTGAATGAAAACTGAAGAATCAGTTGGAAGAATCTGATCAAGTGCTGTCTGATCAGGACGTTCTCTCCACCCTGATTCCTACAGGTCATTGTCCTGTATCTGCTTCAAGTCCTCCTGTGTCAGGGAACTTAATACTTCCAAGGTAGCGCATTCCCTCTATGGACAGTATTAGTTTTTAGTGTAGCCCCCAATAGGCTCTTCTGCCTTTGATGATGGTCATTCCTCCAGGAACAGTACAGGGCCAGTCAGCTTCTTAGAGTCCAAGACCAGATGAAGAAGTGGGAGGGTGCCACAGGGTTCTTTGCTGTTGGCCCTGCATCAAGTTGCTGGACAAGATCCTTTTGAGGCTCTGGCTTCTGCTCCCTGAGCAGCACGATTGTCATGTCTGCCACTCCAGTTCCTCTTTCCAGCAACTGGTGCAGAAACCGAGTGATGATGGGGAGTGTCCCTGGGTCCAGTGTCTTCACCCCTCCTCTCGGTTGGTGATATATACCACTAGACCCTATTGACTTGGGCTGGGACAGGTATATTGGAGAGAGACTAGTCAGGGAGGTGACAGTGACTCAAAGTCCCCTTAGAAGAAAGGAGATTGGTTAATATGGCCTGCTTTGGGGGTTAGGGGAACTACTGGTCAAGTTGTGGCAGATACCAGGGTAGATAAAAAGGGAGAGGGTTGTAGATGAACAAGTGGGACCTATTTTCCTTATAGAGTTGAATTTGTAGTTTTTGGAATGTTCCTTGCTCCATTCACTTTCAGTGATGGTATCTTGTCCTTTTGTGCTGGGGACCTGGTTGAAGTAGCCTCAATCAGGTGAGATGCAAGTCCTAAGCTTATAGACAGGAATGTTGGTTTCGTCCTAGAACTTGATGAACTGGGACTAGCATATGACTGCTTTCTTAATTCATTGCCATTCGGTGACAGACTGAAGGCTGTCCTAGACTTGAGCCTCATGTCTTCCTCTGCTGGCATCCTACTGGCACTGTGTGAATAAGTATGCAAGATGACCACAGAACCTACGGGAAATACCATTTTTCTTGTCTTCTACTCGCTACCTTTATCATAACCTCCTGCCTCAAATTTGTTACCAGTTCTTTTGGCAATGGAAGGACCAAGAAGGGAGGTTATTTCCCATTATAACTTTCAAAACCCTACATGGGGGAGAGTCAGCTAGGGTGACATAACTTGAAATAAATTCCAGGAGAATCAAGGCCAATGAGACGAGCTGAAGCAAGTGAGATAATTTATCTTTATTGCCTAAACTGCAGAGCATTCACTACACAGCAAAAAGGAGAAATGGGGCAGGAATGGGACCTGTAGGGAATCCAAACTTGGAAATTCTTCTACAAGGAGTTGAAATTGAGGTCCCAACTTGATGAGACTGCAACCTTGAAACTGGACAGTATCTCAGTTAAATAAGGTGGAGGTATAGAACAATAGGAAAGAAAGGATGGAGAGGAATCTCCAACAGCCAGATGGTTTCAGGTCTCAAGGAGAGGAGTACCTGAGCCTATTCAGTCTCTAACTGGGAAGGTTCTGTTGAGGGACAAACCTTGGGCCCTGCCATGAGCCTCCACACTTAGGTTGTGATTTCCTTCAGGGCAGCCCCTAGTTCTGGGAAAGAATACTTGTAGCCAGTGTCCAGTGTCCGCCGTGGGATCACTTTCTGGCCCTCTAGCAGCATGATGGCACGTTCTCGTCCAAAGACAGCTTGCACAACAGGGCTGGGGAGAGGGATGAAGGCTGGGCGGCCCAGGGCTGCGCCAAAGGCCTGAGCAAACTCAGCATTTGTAGTGGTGTAGGCTGGAGCCACTCCATTTAGGATCCCCTGCACATGGCTTGTTTCAAGGGCATGGGTCAGGATTCCTACCAGGTCCCGGATGTGAATCCAAGGGAAGAATTGGTGACCTGAGCCGATGGGGCCTCCCAGGCCCAGGCGGAAGGGCAACAGCATGTGACCAATGGCACCGCCCCCACGGCCCAGCACAACCCCTAGATCAGGTAAGAAGGATGATATGGGAGGTCCCTCAGCCTCCAGTCAGCCCCTCTGCTCCTCCCCACTGCCCTTTCCTTGCTCTTTCCCTGTGGTGTCTTTGCTCTAACAGTTGAGGGGTATGGCATCCCCACTCTTAAGTTCAGCTTCTCTTATCACCTCACTCACCCAGCACAGAGAAGACATCCCAACCCTGCCTGATACACAGGCCCCTGGTTCTCACCAGAGCGTACCACCACCTGGCGTGTGGAATCTCCAGGAAGCCTGGCTGCAGCTTCCCATTTGGTTACGAGGTTGGAGAAAAAGTCAAAATCTCCTCCTGGGCTGTCCTCATCATACTCAGCAGTCAGGCTGGGCTGGTAGTAAGCTGCCAGTAGAATAGCACTTGTTTGCTCTGGTTGTCCTTGGTCCTACCTAGTCCTTTACAGTCAAGACCTCCGCTATGGCCTAATCATCTTTGGCCCTTGGGATCTTCCTAGGGGAACACAGCTGTGGAACTTGTCCATGAGCTGACCAGTTACTGCCCTGGGGTAACACTTACCTTTAGCTGCAGGGCTAAGCTGAGAGGCTGCTAGAGTGTAGTGGTTAAGAATAAAGATATGGGTGACAGGCTGACTGAGTTTTAATCTCAGCTTTACCATTTATTAACTGTGACTTCAGGCAAGTTACATAACTGCTCTGGGCAGAAATTCTGCATCTTTAAAGTGGGAATAAGTGTGCCTACCTCATAGAATTCTTGTGAGATTAAATGCTGTACTATGTGTAAAACACTTAGTGGCTAGTATATGTGCCAAGATTGTTTGCAATGATTTGGCCCCAAAGGTGAAATACAAGAATCAGATATTCTGTTCCTAAAGAATTGTGCTGTGAGAAGCAAGGGATAGGGGACCCAGTGGAATTTTTCTTGGCACTGGGAGCCATGCACCTCTCTTTCTCTGAGGGTTCCTGTTTCTTAGTTGAAGTACATAAAGGTCAGGTGAAACATGCATGGATCAAGGGCCTCGGAAGAAGGCCAGCACTCTGCAATTGTATAGCTGGAATGGCCCGAGGTACCTCATCACTGGCTAATGCAAGGGGTGGGTGATTTGGGGCATACCTACACCTGTGACTAAGACCCAGGTCTTTGGGGGTTGTGGGGCCTTGGTGATGGCTCTAGCCAGCATGTGGGTTGTCTCCAAGCGGCTGCTGAGAACCTCTGTTTGGAAGGCTTCAGTCCACCTGCAGGAAAAACCAGGGAAATAGTCATTAAATATATACATGCACATATTCCTTCTCTTTCCCTGGGGCCTGTCCCTATCCATTTCTAGTAAAAACCTCCATTGTGGCTTCCAGAAATGGGCCATCTCTCCTGTAGAGGAAAAAGGTGTATCATTTTTGGGCATCCTGACTTATAAATGAGGACAAAAGTCAACTGGCTATGTGGGTCAAAGGGAATGTGGGTATGGAGGAGTGGGGCGGGATGAGTAATCCGAGTCAAGGGTTTAGTTCTAGGCTCCATTCTTCACGTCTCCTAGGGTCTCACTACAGTCATTTCCTCTCCTGCCTCTGCTCTGAAGGATATCAGTTTTAGAGCCCGGACTGACCTTCGGAGAGGGTTGAGGATGTTCTCTCCGGCCAGGTTGACAGCGGCATCGCAGCGGGGCAGCCCCGATGCAGCGAGCTCATCCTGTCAGAGAAAGCATACAGTGCCCGCCCCTCCCTGCGTGGCCAAAGCAGGCCTTCTCCCCACCAGCTTTTAGAGGGTGGACATACCCACGTGATTCGACTCGGCCCGGGCTTTCGGGAGACCAGCGTCACTTCGTGGCCTCTGGCTTTCAGAAGGTGGGCTAAGGCTGTCCCAATGAAGCCCGTCCCGCCACCTGATTGGAAAATACGAGGTGTTTATCCTCCAGAAGGTGCCTTCAGTCCCCGCGTGTGGCTTCTCTTCTGGCCCCAAACTTCTCTTTCTCGCTCCCTCCCCGCGATGCATAGGTGACACAGGTCACAGAGATTAGGGACATTCGGATTCTCGGGCTAGGAGGCCAAAGCCAGGTCGCCTGTGCATGAGACAGTGCCGTCCTTCGGGGGCCGTCCAGCCCTCAATCTCTGGCTCAATCTTTCCGTAAACCCGCCCCCCACCCCCTCTTTCTGACCTCCCTCACCCACAAGAACCCGCATAGCTACCAGGACTTAATGCGTCTGCGCCAGATTTAGAGCTCCACCTACGCGAGTACGACGCTTCTGTACAGGCGTCTCGAGAAGCGCGCTCCAATTGGGGGACGGACTGGATTGAGATTGGGCGTGGCCTTGCCCGGCGACCCGGAAGAATTCATAGCAAAAGCGGTATGTATGCGTATTTCATCGCGAGGCTTGGCCTGAGAAGGAGGAGGGCTGAGAGACGTGAGGGGAGTGGGTGGGAGGATGGGGGCGGTAGGGGGAGATGCGGGGGAGGTCGGGGTGTCGGGGCAAGGGGAGGCGGCGGAGGAAGGAAAGTTTTGGTGAAGAAAAACACCCTTGATCTAAAACCTGAAGCTATTCGAAGCGCCGAATTCTAGAGGTCCATTCAGCTTGATGGGTTAGTAATCCAAAAGAATCGTCCTCGGCTTCTATAGATTTCTTTCTACCCAGCCTATTATTTTGTTCTCCCTGTTCTGGGTCCGTTCTTATCGTCGTTTAAACATTCTGAAGTTTCCCTCGTCTTCAAATAACGCTTCTGCAGCCGTTTTCTTCCTCTGCTAATGTCCTCTCTCCGAGTTCTTCACAGCCAAACTTCTCGAAAGAGTGCTATTTTCTGCTTCCCAGTTCACTCCCGTCTGACTCTTACCTTTATCATTCATTGCCCCTCTCGCCAGGAGCACCAGTTTCCCATGTGTCACCAAAAAGAGTGCCTAGTTTTCAGTCATTTTTCTTGACCTCCGTATCACTGGACACTTGCTGACTCCTTCCTCCCTTTGGAAATGCTCAGTTGGTGACCTCAGTGAAAACCACACTCTCTTCTGGGTTTTCCCCCCTAACTTTTTTTCAGTCTCTGCTGCTTGCTTCCTCTCCTTTAAGTTCTTGAAATGTTAGTATTCTTCTAACATTGTTCCTAAGACCTTATTCTCTCCCCATTCTGCACTTTCTCCCAAGCATCTACATTGGTGAATTCAGTTACCCGTTTTTCAAAGACTTTCCAAATCTATTCAACTTGAATCTCTCCTCTAAGCTCCTGATTTCTATAAAAACTTCCCACTGGACATCTGTTCTTGAATGTATGAAACCCTGTTGATTTTACTTACTAAGTATCACCCAGATCCATCTATTTCTATTTTTGCCACTACTGCTCTCCATCTAGTTATTATCTAAATTTTTGTCTAAATTTCTGCAATAGTTTCCTAATAATGTTTTCCTGTTTCTGTTTATTTCTCCTTTCCAAACCATACCACCCATTACAAGCTGAATGATCTCTTAAGAATGAGGGAAGAACACTGTGGTGTTATACCAGGGAGGGCTGATAAATTTTGCCTCCACTGTAATTTTTTTTTTTTTTTGTTACATTAGACATATCTGGATATAACCGGTTCTGTATAGTCATGTGGTATCTCCCCTCCATCATTCTTGACCTGGTACTCACAGATGCTTACATTTTTCACCCAGTGCACGTTGAAATAGAAGAATGTTCAGATGTTCAGTTCAAACATTGTGCTGTTTTTGAATTCTTAACAGAGGAAAAAGTGCCTCTAATTTTTTTGAAATTTTTGAAAAAGAAGGTGAGGACTTTTTAAAGATCATTACTGGTGGCGAAACCTGGATCCATCATTATGATCCTGAGAAAAAAGACAGTCCATGGAATACCACTATAAGGGATCACCTCAGCCAAAAAAGTTCAAAACTGAAGCCTCAAACTGTGTGAATGTCCCATCTCTCATTTTGTTTGAGCAGATTTTTGTAACTTTGCTTAAGCTCTGGAATATTGCTTGCTAAATGCTATTCACATTATCTTTCATATGGTTTCTGATTAAAATATGATAGAACCAACCAACCAACGAACCAACCAAAATCCTAACATGGAGACACAACAGATAAAGGATCCTAGAACCCTCTGCCCCCCACTTTTAAGGTAGTCTCCTCTGACCCTAGGGTTTGTGGCAATAAAAGCAGTGTTTCTTGAGCTTTGCCTTCTGTGAAAATTCCAGCTCTTATCTCAGGGCCACACATTCCCTTCCCTTCCCTCCCTTCTATAAAGGATTGTAGTTGCCACCATCTCCAGTCAGACCCCGATTCAGACATTTATTCCCAGTAGGGCCTTACTTAGGAATTGATACTTTCTTACCTCTGTCATCAGTCCCATTTTTTTGTTCTTGGTTTGGACCTGTTGTGAAGGCCAAGTGCTCCTAAGATCTCTCTGCTTTTAATTTCTAGAGCAAGTGAGAAATGATAGAATTCCTGTGTGCTGTCAGTGTTGGAGTGTGTGCATGTGTGTGTGTGTGTGTGTGTGTGTGTGTGTGTGTTTTGAGAGAGAGCTAGAGATACTCGTTCAGGCTGAGGAAGAATGTTCAACACGATCAGCTATTCTTGCACCACCAGAGGCCTCACTAGCCCAGAAATTCCATTTCCTACCCACTCAATAGGAGGGCTGCAGGCTCTACACTGTTGCCAGTGTTCTGGTTCTGGGCTGTAAAAATGGTCACCAGGAGGCTTTTCCTGGGTTTGTTTCCCCCCTGGCCAGCAGTGTAGTAAATAGATGCAGGCAGGAAAAGCCTAGCCAAGCCAGGTGAGAGAAATGGTTCTAGTTCATTGCTGGGTCATTAATTACTGAACAGGGGATTTGAAACCCTTAGCACACGAACAGCTTATGAGGGCTTATCTGATCAGCAGGGACTTAATTCCACAGTAAAAAAGAAGGATGAAATGAAGTGGCTCTGTATGTGAGGAAGACGTAAATAATTTTAAAGTAAAAATTTATGTAATATCTATGGGAGGAAGTCACATTCTCATGTGATTTTCAGAATCACTTTCACATACAATAAAATGCTGATTTTATGACACTACACTCTTAGAAGTTGCTTTAGAAGACAGGTCATCTCCAGATAAATGAAACTTATGTATTCATTGGCCTGCTAGAACTATTTGACATCCTTTTTGGGAATTCTTGAGTGAATGGGTGAGGTGGCGAGAAGTAAAGTATGCTTTTATTACTCAAGGCTGACTGGATGAGAGGGTGAAGCGTGGACATATAAAAGTGGAGCACCGTGGTCGATCACCTGACCAGTCCAAAGAGTAAAAGGTGAGGTTGGAGAAGCTGTTAGTTTAATACAAACTGTACTACTTGAGGAAACAAAGGGTGGAAAATGCTTATTAGAGTGGAATTAGAGGTGATGTTTCAGGTTTTGGGATGTGGAAATAGACTGCAGTGTAAACCAGGCCACGTGTTAGCTGTAATTCCTTTAGTATACACCCCATAGCATTTACACCCAATACAATCCAACATCCTTGTGGAAGAAGGGACATAGCTGCGATAGGAAAATTAGTTAATGAAAAATTGAAAGATAGAATATTAAAAGACAACAACCTATAAGAACCCTGTAAATTAAGAAATAAAATCTCTGGGTTAAGCTTCCAGGCACTTAGAAAATTTCCTCCTTGGTGACTAACCAGCATGATCAGAGGGTCTGCTACTGGTAGAATATGCTGTTTTAGAATGTAATAAAATTGGTTGGGTCAGGGGTAAAAAGAGAAGTCACTGAATAGCAAGATTTAGATGTTAACTGGAAATGAGATAACCAAGAAATTTAGGGGGACTAAAAACCAACTTAACAAAAACTCCCAAACATTTAAATGCGATTCAACACTAATGTAACTCTCAGTGAGTTACCACAGAGTGAACAAATCCGTATAAGCATGACCTGAGGTAGGAACCCAGCAGTACCAGCCCCTCAGAAACTGTCATTCCCCAACCATGCTGCCTTCTGCATGCTCACCAAAGGTGACTGCTATTTTGCCTTTTAATGCCATAGATTACGGTATTTTGCTGTGTATAATGTGCACCCATGATTTTGGCCCAAACTTAAGGGAAAAAAATCTTTTGTTTTAAATTTTTAATTCAAATTTATTTGTTTATATGGTACTTGTATTTTTTATTATAAAGGAATTTTAGGATTTACTTTTTAACTTAACTCATGTATGGAATATAAAACAAAGCAACAAAGAAACAAAAACTCATGGATACAGTCAGTAGTAGTTCAGTGGTTACCTGAGGGTAATGGGGGAGGGGGCAGAGGAGGAAGGACAGGGTCTCAAATACATGATGATGAAAGGAGAAGTGACTGGGTGGTGAACACATAATACAACATGTAGATGATGTATTGTAGAATTGTACACCTGAAACCTGTGTAATTTTTAGTATTTATAATACTAACCAATGTCACCCCAATAAATTTAATAAAAAAACAAAAATCAACCATTGTATTTCAGGGTATTATTTTGCATATAGCTATTGTTATTGATTTATAGAGTTACACTTGTAACTCATAAGTACAAATGAAAGAATTAAAAACATGTACTCATAGATACAGAATTAGTACTCCCCATGTATAATGCACATCTTTATTTCCCCCTCACAAATTTGGGTAAAAAAAATAGTGCGCATTATACATGGCAATATGCAGTAGTTTTTGTGTGCTTCTGAACTCTGTAAATGGACTGATACAATAGGTCTTTAAATCTGGCTTTCCCCCCTCCCCTCAACATTAAGCTTGTGAGATTCATCCATGTTACTGAATGTAACAGTAAATTTTTATTGAGGGTACTAGCCCATGAGTTGTTACCATACCACAAATGTACTTATTCATTCTACTCTTGATGGACTTCTGTATTGTTTCCAAATATCAGGTTATGAGCATTCTTGTTCATGTTTTATGATATTTCTTTTGGGCATATTTCTAGGAATGGAATTGATAGGTCATAGGATATGTGCATTTTCAGTTTCTCAAAGTAGTTCAGTCAATTTAACACTCCCTCCTGCCATGTACGTGAATTCCTGTCACTTTCCTGGCCAATACTTGATATTATCAATCTTTCAGCCATGCTGTCAAATGTGTAGTGGTATTATAGTATGGTTTCCCTTGGGGTTGGGTAGCTGTCATGTGTTTATGAGCCATTTGGATATCTTATTTTGTGAATTTCCTGTTCAGATCTCTTGTCTGTGTTCTTATTGGGTTGTATGATCTTTTTTCTTTTTGATTGATAGGCATTATTTATAAATTCTGCATATAAATCCTCTGTTGGTATATGTGATGCAAGGATCTTCCCCCACTCTGTGGCTTGCCTTTTAACTCTTTTAAAGATGTCTTTTGATAACTAACAGTCGTCCATGTAGTCCAACTTATCAAATCATTTCTCCTTTAAGATAGTAGTTCTCAACTGAAGTGATTTTGCTCCCCAGGTACGGTTAGAAGATAAATTACATGACACCCAGTTAATACCAGATGAACAATGAAAAAATTAATATAAGTACTTCCTAGGTCATATTTGGGACCTACTTCAACTATTTTTATTGTTATTGTTTATCTGAGATTCAAATTCTGCTTTTCCCCCTAATCCAGGCAATTGTACCCCCAGGGAACTTTGGGCAATGTCTTGGAGGCGTTTGTGGTTGTCCTGACTGGGGTAGTGGTGGTTGTGCTACTGGCGTCTAGTGGGGATAGGCCATAGATGCTGTTAAATACCCTGGAATGCCCAGGACGGTTCTCTACCACAAAAGTTTATTTGGTTCAAAATGTCAGTAGTGCAAGTTTGAGAAACTTGCTTTATGGTTAGTGATTTTGGGGTGCTTTGAAGACATCTTTCTAAACCCCATGGTAATAAGGATACTCTCCTGTCATATTGTCCAGAAATTTTATTGTTTTACCTTTTGTGTGTGGATCACCTGGAATTGATTTTGTGTGTTAGTGAGATAGGGGTCAAATTTCATCTTTCTCCATGGATAGTCACTGGGCCCAGCAATATGTACTAAAATCATTGTTCTTTCCCACTGCTCTGCAGTTCCTCCTTTGCCATAAACCAAGTGTTCATGGATGAATGTGTGTATTTCTAGACTCTAGTCTGTTTCATTGCTCTAATTGATTGCTTTTGCATCAACATCATCACATTGTATTAATTACAGTAGTTTTAAATAAACCCTGATATCTGGGAGTATCTTAGATTGAGTTCCCCCAGAAACAGATCCTGATACAGAGATTTGAGTGCAAACCATTTGTGATGTGATTGCTGAAAGCAACAACAGAGGAGTGGAGAAGTGAAACAGAAGGGAAGAAGGGAAGACAGGGTGTGTTAATGAGCAGATTGCCACTGTGGGCAAATGGAGCTTCATCTCACCTGGAACTATTGGCAGATGGTGATAGATATGTTCAGTTGTCCCACCAGAACAGTATTATCAACCAGTTCCCATCCATCATGGGTTGAGGCCAGTTTAGGGGACATTTCTGGTCTGCCACATGCACTGGTTGAGTGAGCATGCTCCTGCAACCAGGGAGAGAGCTCTTGGGAGAGAGCTGTGGATGACTGAAGTAAGAAGCCTTCTGGAATCACTCGCATCAGCGAGCAGTGATGGAATATGGACAGGACGCTAACAGTACCAGCCACCTTCCTGCCTCTGACATGACCCAGCCCACTCATGCTTTACAGTCAGTTCATTTCATCTGGTCACTGATTCTTCAAAGTAGTGGTCATTTCAAATTATAACAACAACATCAATGACATGTATAAGTGCACAGATAGATATAGATGTGTAGATAGAGAGGCTGGAAATTCAGTTAAGTGTGATGTTACAGTCTTTTGTTTTCCTTTTGAGACTGTATTTTTCAATTACATTTGACTAATGGTTTCTGGTGTACAGCACACCTGATAAGTTATTTATATCACTTACTAAATCCTCATTCCGATACATCTGGTTCCCCTCTGACACCATACATAGTTATTACAATGTTGTTGACTATATACCCTACACTGTATTTTACATCCCTGTGACTATTCTGTGACTATGAATTTGTACTTCTTGATTTCTTCTCCCTTTTTTTACCCACCCCTTCTGCTCTCTTCCCATCACTCCAACAAATCTAGTACCCACCTGACACCACACACAGTTAACTGCGAACTTCTTGACTATATTCCCATGTTATACTCTACATCCCCATGATTATTGCCTTGTAACAACCAAACTAAACTTCTCCACCCTTTCCCTTATTTTACCCACTCTCCCATTCTTCCTCTCATCTTAAAGAAGTCTCTCTAACACTCTTTGTAGTACTGGTTTGGTGGTGATGAACTAACTCCTTTGGCTTTTTCTTGTCCGAGAAGCTCTTTATCTGTCCTTCAATTTTGAATGCTAGCTTTGCTGGATGGATACATTGATCTTGGTTGTAGATTCTTGGTTTTCATCACATTGAATATTTTCTGCCAGTCTCTTCTGGCCTGCAAAGTTTCTGGTGAGAAATCAACTGAGAGTCGAATGGGTGTCCCCTTGTAAGTTACCACTTGCATTTCTCTTGCTACTTTCAGAATTTTCTCTCTCTCTCTCTCTCTTTTTTTTTTTTTAACTTTTGCCATTTTAATTATGATGTGTCTCAGTGTGTTTCTGTTTGGATTCTTCTTGTTTGGGACTGTCTGTGTTTCCTGGGCTTGTATGTCTTATTTCCTTCACCAGGTTAGGAAAATTTTCAGTCATTATTTCTTCAAATAAGTTCTCAATCCCTTGCTTTTCCTCTGCACCTTTGGTAGTCCTATGATGCAAATGTGGTCATGCTTAATGTTGTGCCAGAGGAATCTTAAACCATTCTCATTTTTTGGGGATTCTTGTTTATTTTGTTGTTCTGATTGGGTATTTTCTGCTGGCTTTTGTTGCAAATCACTCCTTTGCACTTCTCCTTCATCTAGTCTGGTGATTCCTTTTATTCCATTCTTCATTTCACTTATTATAATCTTCATCTCTGCTTGTTCCTTTATAATGGTTTGTGTGTCTTCCTTTATGCTTACTACCTCTCTGTTGAAATTACCATTAAGGTCCCGAAGCATTTTTTGTAATTATTGCTTTGTAATTATTGTTTCTGATGGGTCATCTGTCCCATCTCTTTTACTTTGTTGTTCAGATTTATTTTGAATTGTCTTTCTCTGGTTTCTCATTCTGGCAGCCTCTGCACATATCCTGCTCCTTAACCCAACACTCTCTGCTGCAGTTTCTTTGGTGTTCGTTGCTGACACTGGGCAGGCAGGGGTATGGCAGGGAGAGGCCTTTGTTTTCTTCCTGCGGCTGTGGGGTCGTGTTGGTACTATGGGCATAATTGCACCTTTCTATTCTTGGTCTGCCCTGAGCCTGGGGTCAGTCCTGTTTGCTGGTGTCTCAGACCATGCTGGTTGTGGGCCAAGAAACATGCATGCAGCCCACTCTTCTTTTTCCTTGTGCTGTGGCTCCTCACTGCCTGCTTCATTCCCCCTCCTCTTGGAACCGGAGTGAAGTTGGGCTGCTGCCAATCTGGTCTGTATCTCCTGGGGGCCAAAGTGAGGTCTGGTTGTTGTGTCTCACGCTCCCGCCTCTGGGCCTCCTTTTCTCTCTCCTGCAGACCGAGTGAGGTCCGGAACACTCATCTGCCACCTTCTTCCTCCTCCTTCCCCTGGCGTTAGAGTTCCAGGCTGGGACATACATGCGGGCCCATGTCTCTGCACTTCCCTCTTTATTTCTCCTTTGATTGCTCTTCTGCCCATCTGCAGGTGCTTTAATGTGATGAGAGGGTTTCTTAGCTGTGATTGTGCATTGCATAGGGAGTCCTTAGTTGAATTATAGATGTTTTATTAGTTATAATCTCCAGGGGAGTTTTTCAGAGGTCCTGCTCATGCCATCGTTTTGTTGCTCCTGATGTTACAATCTTGAATCTAAATTCCATTGGGCAGCAGGCTGGAAACTCAGGCAGGGTTTCTATGTTGCAATCTTGAGAATTTCTTCTGCTTCAGGAAACCTCAGTCTTTGCTCCTAAGGCCTTCAGCTGATTGGATGAGGCCCACCTGTATTACAGGGTTTTACTCAACACCTACCAATTTAAATGTTAAGCACATTTTAAAAATGCCTTTATAGTGATAGCTACAATCCCTATGGTTGCAGTTGGTCTTGGGGTCATTATTCATAGTTGTTTTCTTTCTCCTCTAGTGCCTCTTTCACTTTCAGCCTCCCACCCCTGTTCTGCCTGTTGGCAGGCATGCCTGTTGGTTTAGGTGTGTCATTACCAAGGTTTCCAGGCAGAGCAGGTTTTGGCAGTGGTACGCCCAATTGAAAAAACACACGCGGAGCCGACATGGGGGACCATAAGCACACCAGCAAGCAAGCTACTTTATTGCGCACCTGGGAGTATATATACGTATTCAAACAAAAGTGGCATCGTGCCGCATCTGCCCAGTAGCAATTGTTTAGGTTTTCATGGTCACATAAGGCGGTACATGCGCAGTAACTGTCAGCCCCAGGAATTCCTCAGCCCCAAACATGGACTGATTATACCAAGGTCATGCCTGGGCGGCGGGCCTGGCTTTAACCCTTTACAGTGGGCTTAGCTTTAACCCTCTGGGGACTGACAAGGTGGCTGCCCTATTAGCTTGTAAAGATATGAGATGCAGAACAGTAGCAGCGATTGGAGCTACAGTTGGTGAAGTTTACGGTAGTCCACTGACATCTACTATGGTAGATCTGGCTTTCCAGGGCACCATCCCCTACAGTTTTATGACAACTTTGAGGGTGTCACTAAATTAAGACATTTCAGCTAGGATATTGCATTGTTCCTGAGTTACCATTTTGGCCAGAGGTGGGGAGGCAACTACACAGGCTATTCTACCAAAACAGACCTTACTTTTTAAACAGGGAATCATTATGAGAGCCTGTCAGCTTCTACATACTATATGTACATTCCAAATATACACTCAGGGGTCAGGGAATTGACCACAGGCTGTGGGTCAAGGGCCCAAATGACCCATTGTGAGATGGATTTAGTCGAGGACTCTGTCACTTGGCATCTGCTAAATCCCATCTCTAACAGAGTAGGCCACTATTGCATTTTGTGTCCCTAAACATAAGTATCAGCTCAGATCCTTTACACACGAGTCCTCAAAAGTGGTGGATGTTTTGTAGGTCCCTTTGGCAAAGGATTGGAAGACCATTTTTTGAAGGTCAGATCAAGTATAGTGGAGGACCTGAGGTGGGCAGTTCTCTCAGATGAAAATGGGGCAGTTATGGACTAGAGAAACTGCTGAACAAAGAGGGCAAAACACAAGGTAGAAGAGATGTCAAACACTTTGTTCTCCTGAAGCTATTAGCAGAGCTTTGATTACTGTCACCCACATTTCCTGGCATGGGATGGGTACCCTCCCATGATGGAATGGTGGGAATGTTAAGAGTTAGTTGTTACTGAGTGATCAAAAGATGTCTCTCTGCCTCCTGCAATAGCTCTGTCCCCCTTGGTGGCCTCTGTCACCTAGGACCAGAAGTCTCCCTCTTGAGGGATTTATCTTTAAAAAGTAGCCCTTCTTGTCTTGCATGTAGAAGTGAATCACAACAATAATCTTCCTGGGCCTGTTACCTCTCCTGCACCTAAAACTACTACTTTAGCACAGGCTTGAGAATATCTAGGCCTCAGTAATGTGACCTTTTCCTTTTCCTTCTGTCCTTGAAGAGGAAGAGTTGCGGAGCCTGCTGTGAATATAATAGAATGGCTTTAGGACTTCCAGCCAAAGACATGGGAGAGAGAACAGGCCAGAGGACTCTATGGAAGGTTCTCTGAGGTGTTGGGCATAGGCAGGAAAAGGCCCTCTGCGCTTATTCTCCACACCCACCTCCAAATTGATTCTCCAACCTGCTGTGGGGCCCACTTTCTGGGCTGCTTCGAAAGCCCCCTTTGTCTTCTGGCCTTCAACAGGATTGGCCTAAGGAGCACTGGCAGGATTGGGGAACAGCAGAATAGTGAGGTGGTGGAATTTATGCACACAGCCCCTTTGTGCCAGACCACTGGTTGCCTCTGGGTGGCCCACAGCTCTTGCAGCTACAATTAGAACTTCAACCCTTCCTCTGGGTTCTAGTAACCACTCCTCTCTCAGACCCCTTCATACTGAAGGGACAATGGTGGCTTTCACTCTTGCCAGCTCTGGGGTGTGTCACTACCCTCTATTGGTTTCCCTTAACCCTACCTGCTTTGCAAACAAATCCTCCATTGAACTCTCCCAAATTCTCCTGTGATTGTGCCATCTGTTACTGCTGGGACCTGACAGACAGACTCTGTGAGGATAAAGGCCCAAGAACAGGCTGATGGGATTGTTTCACAGTCCAGAGGTGTGCTTGGCAGTGCAAAACTTACAGTTGGTTGTGGTGCACTCTTCAGAGCCATCAGGGCCAGCAAAGATAAACTCATGTGTGAGATAAAAGTCAGAGATTTTCATCAGGAAAAGCAACGTAAAAACTAGCAAAGATCTTAGTTTCCTGGCTACTCTGGCTTAACTGATGTAACTATGGATGAGGAAATGAACCCAGAGTCATGCAGCCAGCTCGTCTTCTGGGGATCCATGTTTTGTTTTTGTTTTTGTTTTTGTTTTTTTTTTTTGGTATGTGGATAGTTCCCTGGCTGGGAATCGAACCCAGGCCGCAGCGTTGACAGTGCCAGCGCCGAAGCCTTAAGCCACTACACCACCAGGGAACTCCAATAGAAAGTGGGTTTTTTTTTTTTTTTTTTTTTTTTTTTTGGATCCATGGTTTTTGATAGCCCTAAAACCATGTAACAAATTAAACCAAAAAATTCCAAACACTTCAACGATCCAGATAAGCTGAAAGTACTGAAAGGTTGAGTAAAGACAGAAACCTTTCATCATTTAATCAAAAACAGACTTAGAAAACAATGGCCTTAACTACAAATCGTGTAATCTGGGCAGAGATATGATATCTTCTGCTAATCTCTCTCTGACTGGGGGGGGCTGAGATGGGATGTGCAGTCACGGGATATTTCACAGTGAGAAGAGAAAAAGTCCAGGGTCTTCCCAGGTAAAACAATCCTGCCTTGGAGCCCCCATACTCACGTCCTTCCCCTTTTGTTATCTGCACAGCTCTTTGTCTTGGCACATAGTCAGTACTCAGTGTGTTTTCACTTGAACAGTGTTAGCTTTCTTCTCTTTCTCTTAGTTTAGGAGACTCAGCTGGGTTATCGCATGTGTTGGGCTGGCCTGGGACGTGCCCTTCCCATGGATTGGATGAAGCCTCTTGTGCTGAGGGATGAATCTCATGCAAGTCCCTGCTTTTGGTGATTAACACCAGCCAGGTAAAAGCCAGCAACAGGATCTGAGAATCAAATCTCTACCACTGGTTACTCTTGTCTTTTCTGACTATGGGCCCATGTGGAGCTTGTTTAATGGAGTCACTGCCATGAGCTGAATCAGGGCCTTGGGCCCTGGTGGCAGGACTTGGAGTGGTCCACTTTGGGGTCCCCTTACAGTTGCTCCTATAAGTGGCTCCCTCAGCACTGGGTCTGGATGGGGTCTCTCCTATACTTTATGTCCACAAAGGATCTGGGTCCTTTGTGCTGTGGTTCCACAGCCTTCTGGAAAGATTTTTCTGGTTTTCTTCTCTCTGATTTTTTTTTCCTATGCATACATAAAATATATATTTACAAAATTGAACTTCTGCTATTGAGAGATTTAATGTTGCTTTTAGAAAGCATTACATTTTATGGAATTTTCCTACATCATTAAATATTTTTGAAAATAAATTTTGAATGAATTCAAAATATTCATTCATGTGAATTTATCATTTAAACTTTGTTCCATGGCTTGCATTTCAATTTTTTTTTTATTAAAAATGCTGTGGTTAATCTTTATTCATGAATCTTTGTGCATATCTCTTATTATTTCTGAAAGACACATTTCCTCAGAAGGGTTCTCTTGATGGAAGGCATTTACCTTGCCCTCAGAAGTGGGGAGGGGTATATGCAGTGGGGCTTCTGTTGAGTCTGTCTCAGCCCTGCCCTGTTTTCTCTCCTCCAGCCAGTACGTCACCAGGCAAGAGTTTCTGTCGAGCAGGATCTAGGCTTTGACTTCCTGCTGGCTTGGGTGCAGCCCTTTGTGCCTGGGTGTTTCTTATGCAGAACTTGTGATGCTATTCCTCCTTTTATCTGCTCCAGGCATCTGTTTTGC
The DNA here is from genome assembly GCA_004026885.1 of Lyroderma lyra. Taxonomy (NCBI): domain Eukaryota; kingdom Metazoa; phylum Chordata; class Mammalia; order Chiroptera; family Megadermatidae; genus Lyroderma; species Lyroderma lyra. Next base: position 69,092 of record PVJL010000735.1, on the reverse strand, counting down.
AACCGTGAGTGAGAGGTGATCTGCATCTCAGATTAAAGCTCCACAGATGGTAGATCTTTTCTTCTGGAAGTGGACTGTGAGGAGGGCCCTGTATGGCACCAGCTGCCTTTTCTATATCCTGTATCTAAACCACTGGTTCTCAACTGAGACTGATTCCCGCCCACTCCCCTACCCCCTGGGATACATTTAGCAATTCCTGGAGACTTTTTTTGGTTGTCACAGCTTGGCAGTGGAGAGGGAGGTGCTGCTACTGACATCAAGTAGGGAGAGGTCAGGGATGCTGTAAATATTATACATCTCGTTTGCAATTCAGAATGTTCTTAGTGATTCTGAATAGCACTAAAGATAAATCAAAATTGATATCAGGTTGATAATTAAGGCAAGGAAGGATGTGGTGTAATTTCTTCTTTCGGTTGGAAAGATGGATCCTGCCTCTCCAGGGAATTCCTTTTTCTTCTTTTTTCATTACATTTTCCTCATCACCCCCCACCCCCACCCCCACCCCTGCCCCTTGGTCTCCCTGTCTCTGTCTCTCACACACATACGGGTATACCCAAAGCTGGTAGGCTGCCTGGGCTGGGCCTTGGGTTGCTCTGTGCTGGGAGAAGAGCAGCAGAGGGAGGAGACACACACTCATGTCTGCAAGCCTAGTCTTTATTGAGGGTGACTGAGAGTCTTATGACCTGGAGCAAGCCCTCTTGAGGTCTAGAGGTGCCAGGACTCCAACAGGAACCAGAGTCCTGACACAGATAACCTACTCCGTCCCAGATTCATATTTCCTGTCAGGCTGGCCCAGGCTCCAGGCTTAATTCTCCTTCAGGACCTCGTTGATCCAGGGCCGGTAATGGGAGATCCGGGTGAAGACAGCAGGGGGTTCTGCACTGTGCTTTCCATAAGAGACAATGCCCTGGGCCACCCCAGCACACAGAAGAGGGCCCCCTGAGTCTCCCTGTGGGGAAGAGAGAGAGAGAGGGAAAGCAGAAGGTGAGACAGGAAAGCCTGTTTGTGGGTCCCAACTTGGAGTCACAGTCAGACCGAGGGTGAGGGTCGTATGCAGGGGCCCTGGCTGCTCCTGGAGTTACTATCTTGGTCTGATGCCCCTTTTTTCTTTCCTTGTTGCCCTATGTGTCTGGTTTAGCAGACTGAGAGGGATGGTCAGAGACTGCACAGGGCCGTGGGAGAATTGACCTGTGGAGGGGTAATTCCCATTTCCTCAGTCCTATGATCGCAGACCTTGGCATTGGCCTACAATCTTCTGACCCCATCTCCTCTCAGGAGGTGTCTGGACCCTGAACAGTATTTGTGGAGAAGAACTCTTGTTTAAGGCTTACCTGAAATGCAGATTTTGTCTTCCTGGGATTGCCCACACACAGCTGGAAATTGTGGTCAAAAGTTTCGAAGTGTCTGCAGGCCTGGGGATCCATGAGTCTCAGCTTTGCCTCTTGCAGAGTCTTGGAACCCCCCTTCTCCACTTCTGTTACTCCCCAGCCAGCCACCCGGCATATTCTCCCGGGTGGGACGAAGTTGAATTGGGGTGGAAGTGGGAGTGTCCCCACAGCCAGGGTTAGTTTGGCTTTCTCCTTCAACTGTGAAGGGAATGATGAGCTGTCAGTGCTAGAAATGGGCTATGATGCAGTTGGAGGAATCGGGAGGGACAGCGCAAATTGCTTTACATTAGAGCCACACAAGAGGGGTGAGTTGGGGGTAGTAGAGTCCAGAGGCCAGTCAGGCAAATTTTAGGGCAATAGGGACCTGAAGGAGAAGCCTAAGAACAGGAAGTAAAGAAGGGGAAGAAAGATGTTACCTTTAGTAACATGATGTCATGATGACGAAGAGTGTAATCAAATTTTGGATGAGGGAATTGTTTTATGACCTCAAGCTTCTGCCATGTGTCTTCTTTCTCTGTTATGTTATGAGCTCCAAGGGTGACCATTATAGACCTGTTGTGGGGGAGAAGGAAGGTCAAGGAGAAACAGTGACAGTTTGGGGTTTCTCCTGAGATACACGCATTCTGAGAAAAGGGGACTGGAGACTCTCACTAGGTCACAGGACTCTACCCACTCCCCTTTTCCTGGGCCACTGTGGCATTGGGGATGGGGAGCTCAGGTTTTTCTCAGGGAAGAGTTTTCCCAGGCAACAGAGACAATTTCCAAGACCCCTGGGAACTGCTGGGGACTGGGCTAGGCCATGGACGACCCAGGGGACAGGGGAGCCCTTCCTAATTCAGGGAGCCCTGTGTGAGGGCCAGCCCTCTGGAGCAAGAGATATCAGAGCAAACAGGGAAGTGATGGGTCTCAGGTGAACTCTGTTTCCTGCCTCCCATGGAAGGGAAGGGTTCAGGTCCCTGAGAACTAAAGGCCAGTGTTCTTGGAAACGGCATAGAGGAAGTGGCCTAGAGAACTGGGTGGGACCCTGAGACACGAGCCACACATCTTATGTGTTGGGGTTGGGGAGACGGGGAGCTACTTTTACAGGAGGGATGCTTGGAGGGGGCCTCCTGTTCCTTTGCAGGGGAGCTGAACTCTCAGTGACTGTGGATTAGGGCATTCATTCAGTTATGAGAACAGTTTCCTTCAGTTCAAGTCTTGCCTTCCTTTAAGTGACCCAGGCCTGGGAACCCCTCCTCAGGCCCCCTTGCACGTTTGTCCCTGGTTGTTACCTTTGATGTTTCTCTCGCATTTGGAGATAACAGGGCTCAGTTGTCTCACCTTCCTGCACAGTGAGCAGCTGTCAGCACAAAGTTCCGTCTTATCAGGAAACCACCACAGGTCACCAGGTTATTCCGGGGCGTGACAATTTCCAGGTGGGCCATGTAGGGGCGGGAGTGAGGCCTGCACTCTGTGCCCCCAATGATCTTCCCTGGAACAGAGACCCGCAGGGCCTGAACATAGGCAGCGGCACTTTCTCCGAGAAGGTACACGCTGGGTTAAAGTTGAGAGAGGCTTCTCTTGAAACTCATCCTCACCCTGTGTTCTGCCCATCATCCCTCTCAGGTGTCTCTGGTGTCTGCTTTCCCCAGGCACACCCTCCCCCATAAATTCTCATGCCTGCCTTCAGGCACTATAGCCAACCAGCCTCAGATGGTATTCAGGCATTTCCCTCTTCAGATTTCCCCTACTTCCCTTCTGTCCCTGCCTCAACCCTCGTCTGTACCGTGCAGGACAAGCTCTCTAGATTCTTGTCTTGACCTTCTCTACAGCCCATGAGCTGTGTCACAAAATGGCCACATTACAAGGTAATGTGTAGCCCCAAAACCCCGAAGATGAAGAGCACGTAGGACTTCATACACATGATTACACATGTTAGAGAGGATACCCCTTTTCCTCCCACCTGCTCTGGGCTTTCCCCCAGTCAGTGTGGGGTTCCTTGTTCCTGAGAACTACCACAGGCTGCAGGGAGTGGGATGGAAACTTCACTATGGACCCTTGAAAAGAGATCTTGCTGTGCTCCTGGTGAAGAGTCAGCTGTATTCACACTAAATTGTATTTTAGGAGCCGATGCTGCCGCTTCCAGAGGGAAGGACCCCGAGACTCACCGGCTTCAGCCCTGGAGCACACGAGAAAGAACAGCAGGGGGAGAGGAAGATGATGCATCTTCTCAGAGAGGCTGCCCATGGCAGGTGCTGCTTCTGTTTTCTGGTCCTGGGCTTTATAGCTCCCAGCAAGTGAGGAAAGGGCAGGACTGGTAACCACAGGAAGTCGGTGGTCACTTTTTTTTCTCTCATTTTAAGCTGGCTGTCTTTTTGATCAGAAGTTCCCCAGAGTTGCCCTTTGTTTTTGCTAGAGGTGAAATTGAGGCCTGAACTCTGAAGTCAGGATGAACACTTCACCATGGCGCCTTGTCTGGAGTGGAGGTAGGGGGTGGGGGAGTCCTGTCTATCCCAGTTAGGGCAGTTTGTTACTGTTACACTGAGCATTTAGAAGCATATGCTCTTTTATGGCCATAGCCCAAGGTTAGAAATGCATTTTGCAAAAAGACTCAGTGCATGTACATATGTACGTGTGAGTGCATAAGCATAAACATCCACATACACAAATGAGTCAAGAGTTTGAGGAGACAAGATTTATCCTAATGATATACAGTGCTCCTTGTTTCCATTCCATTAAAATGTGAGTGGTACCCCATTTAAAGGATGATTACCTGCAATTTGAAAAACATTGATCTGAATCTCTCCCTTTGTCTGAAACAAATACTCAGTGGCAGAAAAAGAGAGAGATCCCAGCAGAGTAGTAGATGGGGGAAGAGAACATACCCTGTGATAGGACTTTACACACACATTATCACAAGAGCAGATGTGATTGGTATTAGCATTTTTGAAGAGTCTTCACATATTATTGTCATAACTTTTAAATATATTTTCATCACAGTCCAGATATAATTTTATGTATCTGGCTATCAAGCCTTCTGGTGTTTTAGAAGTAGATTTTCCTGATTCCAAATCAAGGACCCTTTCTGCTCTACCCCTAAAGGGAAATAGGGAAGTTGAGACCTGCCAGTGGAGATATAGATTTAGAAGGATGGTTTGCTCCTGGAGGACTGGGGTTTTCTAATATCACCTTAGGAATCAAACTTGTTTTGCTGACATAGAATGTATACACACAGATATCAGTATCTGAGGGTTTTTGTAACAGTGTTGGGAAATACCATTACTGTCATTTTACAAATGTAGAATCGAGACTCCCACACATTAGCATGACCAAGATCACACAACTCATAACAATCATAACTGGATTTCTGCTGTTTTCCCCAGACTTGGAAAAGCAGGCAGACCATGGGGGTAACATGGTCAAGTGTCATTCTCTTGGAGATTTATAACGCATTTAGTTCATAGTTGGAGAAGTGCAGGGGACAAATACAGTAGACTCTCAGTTAACTGGCATCCATGGGGATTAGTAGATTCTGGATAAATGTAAGTAGACTCTGTTAACCAAAACTCAAGCAACTGGCACTCTAAAGCAACTGGCAAAATCTCAAGCAACTAGCAAAAAAAAAAAGAGATTACTTGAGTTCCGGTTAACAAAGAGTCTACTGTGCCTTCCCCATATCATACTACAATGTCCTTAGTCTCAGCCTGGGCTTGTCACTAGGGTGATCCTCTCCTTAGTGTATATTGGCTGGGTCCTTTCTTGCTTTTAGCCCTGATCCTCTCTAGAACAGAACATTTACACATATTTCTAACATCTGAGGAGACCCTGTGCTAATTCTTTCACTCTCTAGAGTTGCCAGTTTAAAAATACAGAATACCCAGTTAAATTTCTGTTACAGATGAACAACAAATCATGTTTTTTAGTATAAGCATGTTCTGATATTGAATGAGACACACTTACACTAAAATAAATTGTTGTCTATCTGAAATTCAAATTTAACTGGGAGTCCTGTATTTTTATTTGCTAACGCTGTCAACCGTACTTTGCAGAACAGAGGAGAATTTGGACTGAGGAGTCCTGCTCTGTAGACCTGCACCAGTTAGACCAAAAAGCAGACATGCAAACAGATGAAGGGCATCTGTTTGTCACTCATGCAATGAAAAGTTGAGAGGTAAGTAGTCCGGGGCTAGTATTTTAACAGATTTTCTTTTTTTCTCTCCTCTGCCTTCCTTCTGCTGTGTGTGTGTGTGTGTGTGTGTGTGTGTGTGTGTGTGTGTGTGTATACATACATATATCTATTTTTTATATGTGGTATGTTGGTGGTGGTGAAGTTTATAGTTTAGCCTCTGATTTACAGAACATCATTTTGGGAATATGCCTAATTTAGAGGTGGAATGGGTATCACCTAGAGATCCTGTACTTGAAAACAGTAACTGATGAGACTGGGTTATGCCACTTTTGGGGAGAGTCAAACCTCATTTTCCTTTGTATTACAAAAAAGATAGTGGGATTTATGTTAAATCGGAGCATTTTTGTTTTGGGAAAGGGTAAGTATGGAAAGAGAGTGCATGTTCTTGTTGGGCAGCCAAGTGATGGATTGTGGTGGATATTTGCCATGTATGTGGTGGATCCTTAGTGTCTTTTGAGGCCCTTACTTTATTAGGGGAATTCTCAGTTATGCTTTTTGCCTTCCTAAGGTAGAATCCACAAACTTCCTTTCCCAGATTCTCTTATATTGAGGGCCATGTGATGAGAGTCTGCCAATCAGATGAATGAGTGAAAAATTTGATATAGAAGGGATAACATGAGGTAACAGGCATCATGTGGAATTAATTTTTCCAGTGGGGGTGAGCTGCCAAGGGATCTGGCTTTGGGTGAGGAATTTAGTTGTGGTTCAGGTGTCTGGTGTTGCCTACAGTGTCTGGGCCAAGCCCATGGGCAGTGAGACTTTAGTTGAACAGTCTCGTGGTGTAGTTTAGATATTGTTTATGTCTAGGTAGCTTGCAAATCAGATTCTACATCTTTACAGAGATGATCACTCTGTATAAAGAAGAATTGACTAATAATCAGTTGTTACAACATGAGTGTGTGGTCAGGGGAGGTAAGTGATTTCCCCATTGCTGCAGATACTTGAAGTAGAGGTTAGATGGGGTTTTGATTAGCATTTGCAATTAGCAGGAAGGAAAGGGATGGACTTGATGTAAAAACACTGACATTTTAATAATAATAATAATAACAGTGATTCCTTAGCCACTGTAATGCAGAGGGATCATTTTTTTCTCTGAGTTCTCGAAACATTTATTATCTGTGCCATTATTCACTTTGACATTGGAGGCATGCAGCTGGCTTTGCAGTTAGGTGGGGCAAGCTTAAATCCTGCTTCTCACTTAACTATCTGTCTGATATAGGACAGTTTCTTAAGTTCTTAGCATTAGTTACTGCATCTGTAAAATATGAAGAGTGGAATGAAACAGGGTTTCTGGAGAATTAAATATGGTGCTAAATGTAAAATGCCACATGATTGGTCCTTAATAAATGTTGGTTTTGTTTCTTTCATTGTTATAGCTTGTGCTACCTTTTAGTGAGTAAATGATGGCTATGTTCTCACTGAGGCCATACATTTGTTTGTGCAAAGAATGTTATACTTCCTCTGAATTTCTCTAAACACATTATAGATCAAGCAGATTTATAGACTTCAGTTATGCCCTGCTTTGGACAGCATCTTGTTTATATTCATTTAAACTTCAGGCTGCCAGGTTGTTGCTTTATTTTGTTCTATAAGTAATGGCTTGTGTCTTTTTGATTGCACATGTGTATAAAAATTGTTTAAAACTTCAAGATACAACACCTATGAGCTTTCATAATTGTTGAAATCTCTTGTAAGAAATGCTATGAATAAAGGAAAGCTGATGGCATGGGCTCACACCACCTTGCATCAGATTGAGACAGTGGTGCAGTGGGGCAGGAGCAGTACATCCTTTATGGTATGGCCAAATTTTCCTGAAGCAGGCAGGAGCTCACTCTGTGTCCTTGCAGTGAGCGCTACCTGTGTCTGTAGTTGATGTTTATGAATTTCCAAGTTGTTCGAAATTTAAAGTCTAAATTTAGCTGCTACTAGTTTACATCCAACATCTGTAATGTAATTTGCAAGGATATAAGCTGATTTATTTTACTATGCTCTTGCTTCAACTCCTAACACACTCGTCCTCTTTTGAACTAGTGCACTCTACACAGTTCTTTCAGTGAACAGAGTATCCAGAAGAATGATGAATGGAGAGGTCCTGGGTGATGACACCAAGTTTTAGACTGGGAGCAAGATGCATCATGGTTAATGTGTCCTCATTTCTGTCCCAGGCTTTTAAGCAAGAAACTCACCTCCCGCAAATCTTGCTTTCTTGGAGTTTCTTTCTGATATTTCTAGTTTCCATTTACCATTCCTGCAGTTTGAGGAGAAAATTCCTAGGGTTCCCCTTCTCATGAGTTTGGGCAAAGTCCTTTTACCTGGACAGTAGACTACCACCCCCCTTATTTCTCTCAACATCAGTCAGACTGGCTCACTCCTTGGGCCATCATTTCTGCATCTCAGAATTAACATTGTAGCCGTGATGATCTTATCTTTTCTGGGTGGGCTGCAGGAGAGACACGTGAGACAACGGCTGTTATTTCTGTTTCAGGGATTCACATGATGCTTGTTTAAGGTGTGGTTGTTGCCAATGGTGGATTCAGTGCTTGCAGGCTCAGTCCTGCTCCTCACAGTCTCCACTCCGGCTTCCTGTGGGCCAAGCTGTCAGGGTATAGTCCCTGGATTGGGAGTGACTTGTCTTATAAATAGCTCTAGAATGGCCTGATAGTCTCCTTCTTCTGGGATTTCTATATTATGTGGAGGCCTTCTAAGGGTATCTCATCTAGAGTCTTTTTCACAGCTTACATTCCTGGTTGCAAGCAGAGTCCTTTGTTTATTGAATGGCAAATGCTGCCTAGCTGCAGATACGATTTTGGTAAGGCTGCTGGAGTAGTGTGAAGGGGCAAATTATATGAGACTGATGAGACAGGTTTGTACACTATCAACAGTCGCAGGATAGGGCCAACCCTTCAGATGTCATGTAGGGAGTTTTCAGTGGTGCTCCTATCTACCCATATTTGGGGAAGGGTAGAGGGAGAAAATCAGGACCACGGACAGCTCCAAGATTGTATCTCGTCCTGGGATGGAGGAGTGGGTAGAGCAAAACCAGGATTCCGAGAGAATGGGTTGGCACCTGGGGAGGTGTGGCGGGTGGAATTGCAGCTCAAGAATAGGGAGAATGTGTCACGTGCTTAGGGAGAGATGTATAAATAACCTGTATCTCAATTGTACATTAACGTTCATCACTATTAGGAAATTCCTCTCTCCCCGTCCGTGTCCCTCTCCTCCTTTCCTCTCCTTCTCTCCCTCCTCTTCTTTTCTCCTCCCTTCCATTCTTTCTGTCCTTCCTCCATCCTCAAATCTGAAGTTCTTTTTCACAGAGGTTGGAGGGCGAGCAGATGTGACTATAAAAGGATAGCATGAGGGAGTTTGGGCAAGTGATGAAACTTGTTTCTCAATAGTGGCGGCAGTTAAAGTTCATAGAACTGTACACCAGAATAAGTCATGGTAATTTAAAAATAAAAAATTTTCTCAGAATAGTCTACTGTTATTTTATAGATGACCAAACTGGCCTCATAGAGGTACAAAGTCTGATAGCAAATTAGAGAGCCTAGATTCTACACAGGCTTATCTAATTGCAAAGTTCAAGTTGTTTCCAATCTTGATTGTTGCATGCCTTTAGTGTTCAAATGAATGGCTCAGAGACCACAGGCAGAATCTGTTGTCTGCCACTATAGATTTGTCTTTTTGAGACTGCTATATAAATGGACTCAAACAATGTGTAACTTATTATTGAGGCTGGCTTCTGTCACTCAACATAATGCTCTTGAGGTTCACCTAAGTTTTGTATGAACAATAGTTTGTTTCTTATTATTGCTGAGTAGTATTCCATTGCATGCATGTACTACAGCGGGTGGGTGGGGTCTTCTTTAGAATTCATGATTAGAGGGAAAGAAAGAGATGGACTTGATATAAAAGTACTGACATTTTAATGATGGTTTATCCATCTAAGTGTCAGTTGCAAGACATTTCTGTTTCCAGTTTTTGATAACTAGGAATAGAACTGCTGTAAACATTTGTGTACAGGGTGTTTTTAAAATTATTTTTCTTTTTTATTATTTATTTGGGTGACATTGGTTAGTAAAAATTACATAGGTTCCAGGTGTACAATTCAATAGTACATCATCTATGTGTTGTTAGGTGCTCATTACCCACTCAGTTCTCTTTCCATCACCATATATTTGAGAGACCCCCTCGCTTTTTTCCCACCCCTCCCTCCATACCCTCGGATAACCACTAACTATTAAACTATTGATTGTGTCTGTGAGTTTTTGTTTCTTTATTGCTTTCAGCTTTGTGTTCCACAAATGAGTGGAGTCATATGGTTCTTGGTTTTTTTCTGTCTGGCTTATTTCCCTTTGCATGATGGTCTCAAGGTCCATGCATGTTGTCATAAATGGCCCTATTTCGTCTTTTATTTATTTATTTATTTATTTATTTATTTAGTCTTTTCTTATGGCTGAGTAATATTCCATTGTGTATATGTACCACAGCTTCTTTAGCCAGTCATCCATCAAAGGACACTTTGGCTATTTACATGATTTGGCCACTGTGAATAGTGCTGCTGTGAACATTGGGATGCATATATCTCTGTGGACTATGGTTTCACATTTTTTGGGTAGATACCCAGAAGTGGGATTCCTGGGTCATATGGTAACTCTATTCTTAATTTTTTTGAGGAACCTCCATACTGTCCTCCAGAGTGGCTGTACCAGTTTGCACTCCCACCAGCAGTGTACCAGAGTTCCTTTTTCTCCACATCCTCTCCAGCACTTGTTATTCCTTGTCTTGTTGATAACAGCCATTCTAACAGGTGTGAGGTGGTATCTCATTGTGGTTTTGATTTGCATTTCCCTAATAGCTAGTGAAGTTGAGGATGTTTTCATATATCTGCTGGCCATTTGTATGTCTTCCTGGGAGAAGTGTTTGTTCAGATTCTCTGCCCATTTTTTAATTGGATTTTTTTGTTGTTGTTGAGTTGTAGAAGTTCTTTATATATTTTAGATATTAGCCCCTTATCAAAGGCATTGTATGCAAATATTTTCTCCCATTTGGTTGACTGTCTCTTTGCTTTGTTGGTGTGCAGAAGCTTTTTAGTTTGATATAGTCCCATTCATTTATTTTTGTTTTTAGTTCCCTTGCCTTTGAGGTCAGGTTATGAAGTTCTCCTTGAGCCCGAGGTCTTTAAGTTTAGTACCAAAGTTTTCTTCTGAACAGTTTATTGTTTCGGGTCTTATATGAGGGTCTTTAATTTATTTTGAGTTAATTTTGATATATGTTGACAGTTCACAGTTCAGATTCATTCTTTTGCATGTGCTTTTCCAATTTTCCCAGTGTCATTAACTGAAGAGGCTTTCTTTTCCCCATTTGTGTACAAGTTTTCAATGTGAACTTAAGTTTTCATTTCTGTAAGGCATACATCCAAGAGTAGGATTCTGGGTCATATAGTAAGTGTATGTTTAATTTTATAAGAAATTCCTAACCTTTTTTCTAAAGTGGCTGTACTATTTTACATTCCCCTGGCAATATATGAGAGTTATAGTTGGTCCACATCCATACAAACACTTGGCATTTTCAGACTTTTTAATTTTAGCCATTCTAACACATGTGCGGTGGTATTTCACTGTGTTTTCAATTTGCATTTTCCTAGTGACTCATAAAGTTGAACATTTTTTCATGCGTTTATTTGCCATCTATAAATCCTCTTTGGTGAAGTGCCTGTTCTCATCTTTTGCCCGTGCTTTAATCCAGTTTTTGTTTTCTTATTGTTGAGTTTTGTCAGTACTCAACAGTAAGAAGTTTTATATATTCTGGGTGTAAGTCATCTGTTAGCTTTGTGCTTTGCACATATTTTCTTTCAGTCTGTAGCCTGTCCTTTCATTCTCTTAACAGGCGTCTTTCACAGAGTTTTTAAAGGTTTTTAAAGTTTGAAACATCCAATTTAACAATTCTTTCTTTTGTGGATTGTGCGTTTGGTGTCATGTCTAAGAATTCTTTGCCTTTCTAAATGTTTTATAGTTTTATGATCCATTTTCAATTAATTTTTGTGTAAGGGGTGAGACGGTGAGACTTCAGTTTCTTTTTCCTTTTCTCTCCTCTCCTTTCCTTTCCATATGGTGTCGTGACAATTACATGAGGCAGTGTAGGGGAAGTAGCACCAAGGGGGCTCTCCATAAAAGTACTTTCTCTGGAATTTTGTGTGGTTGGATTAAATGACCTGCTTCAAGGATATGGTGCTGACTGTGGACCTACAAGGGCAGAGATATACAGCTCACCTTATATTTGTTTTGCATCCCCTGGATGAATTGTAAATCCACAGCACAGTTAGCAATTCCATTCATTGCCAGCTATTTATAGATGTATTTCCTTCAGACCTTAATTTTATTTCCACTGTAAGTTTGCTTGGCTCTCACTTGGTATTGAGGAATAGAAGTATCTTCTATAGTGGTGACTTTGAGTATAAATTCATTTAAACTATCTATAGGCCAAGTAGAGACCAACTGTGAGTCATGACTACTCACAAATATGCTAGTTAGGCCTAGGACTAGGAGGGTGAGGCAAGAAAAGTACCTAGGACCCACAGTTGAGGAGGTGCTCATTCTCAGGGTCATGGAAGTGCCTCCTTAAGGGACTCTCTCCTTAAATTTGGCACTTGGCATTTCTCTTACTTCACTCTAGTGAGCCCAATATCCTGCAGGGAAAGGCCTTAGTGATAGAGCAGCCCGTGGGGTGGGCTCAAGAGCAGGGAACAGTAGATTTTGGGGATATGTGTGTAAATATGTGAGGGTAGAAGTTGCCAAGGAGAGACAATGCCCAGGTTCCCAGGGGCAGGGCCTAACATTGGGCTGGGTGGAAGGAGCAGATAGTTTCCTGTTGGACTTTTGGACCTGGGTCCTAACAACTGTGACCACAGGATGAACTGGCTCTTTAGCATTTATTTCCCTGTGTGTTGCCCTCAGCTGTCCAGAGTCCCCCTTCCCATAAGTTTGGGCAAAGCCCTCTTATCTGGATGGTTTCTCCCACTGACCATGTGCTGTTGAGACTTTCTTATCACTCTTGGTGTCAGTCAGGCGTGTACATTCTATGGTCCCTATCCTCCGCATGGCAGAACTAACACTGTAGTGATGATGACATGCTTATCTTTTCTGGGTGGCTGGGTCACCAACTGTTTTTTCCATGTCAGGGGTCCATGTGATGTTTTTTTTGGTTTTCATTGGTAGCCATGCTGGAATCAGTGCCTGTTAACCCCTTGTGGTCCAATTCGGGCTGTAGGCTTAGCCCAGCTGCCTACAGTCTCCACTTGGCCTGCTGCTTCTTGGGGGCCAGGTTGACAGGACAGGCTGACTACTCTCTCCACATCTCTAGTTGCCTAGCTTCCAGGGAAGAAGGGATTCCCTGGGATGTGCTGTCATTAGGGTCTGGGGGTCAAGAGTGGATGGGGCTTTAGCTTCAATTTCCTATGTGCTCTGGTCTCCTAGACAAATATTGCACAGAGTGTCTCTGTCTCTTATATTTCACATTTAAAAGTCCTTAAGTATACAACTATAAAACAAGAGTTAGGACAAAAGAAAATTTAAAAAAATCACTTTTATTATCATTTCAGCATGTGTTCTCTTATTTTTGAGATCTTCCAGGTTTCTTTTGTTTTTTGCACATATTTTGCTTTTTCTTTTCTTTTTTTTTTTTTTTTTTGCATAGAGTCAGAGTTTACAATCAGTCTTGTACATCTGTACAAGAATTCTTTCTTTTACATCTGTGTTGATCTGTAGGAAAGCTGGAAGCTCAGATCTGTGGCTGGCAGATAGTGGGGAAGGTGGACGTGCTGGATCCCTGATCTGGGAACAACAGTAGCAGCTTTTTGTTGTATGGGGTAAGGTCTATCTTCTTAGGCCTCTTAGAGACTGTGATGGGACCTGTAAAGGGGCCCTTTAACTGCAGGCTCCTCAGAGGTAGCTGTAGGTCATGGCCCATTTCTCTTGTATTTGGGTGTGTAGAGCTGTCAGTGTACTCATCCAGCTCAGATGCTGGTGGGTACAGGATTCAGAGCATTGTAGGTCACTTGAAGGAGAAAATTTTGGAGAATTTGACCCAATTCTGCTCTTTCTTTTCTAGAAGACCTGGAGGCACTGTGTCATTTCTAAAGGAAGATGAACCTTGAATTTGGGTGGCCCTGATGCTCTTGGGGATCCCTCTCCTCAGCTGGAATGGCCATGCCCTGTATATAGCCCCCCTGTGACTGCTGTAGTAGACCCATGGGAGGACTTCTGGGGGTCCTCCCTCCCCCCATCTCTGTAGCCTGAGTGCTTGTGCTTGGGAAATTTTCTTCTTTCCCACCTGGCAGATGCTTCTCTGGCCATAGACACATGACTGAGGGGGATGACCATGGGGTTGAGGTGGTGTAAGGACACAAGGGATCAGTAGCCCAGACTCTGGGCCATCTCTGAAAACAGTTGTGGGGAATTTGCTATTATGGCACATCTACGCCTTGAATTGCAGTGGCTGAGGCACAGGGTTTGAGGGAAGATGAGAAGTGAGAGGAGGAGGGATGGGGAGAGGAGGAGGCAGAAGAGAGGGCAGGGGAGAAAGAAGGTAAATGAGTGCCAATATTAAATCCTATTATGCAGATCAAAATATTTTTCTTTAATAATCCATAGCACCATGCCATGTCCAGGGAAACTGGTAGGCAGGATTACTAATCAAGCAAGACAGGAGCCCAGTGCAGTTCTTCGGAGAGGAGGATCTGGACTTCTCTTTGTGGAGCAGACCAGCTCTGGGGGAGCTCTGGGGTAGAGGGAAGAGTCTCACACACATAATGGAGGCTGCATCTTTATTGAAGCTTGCTGGGGATACACTCAGCAGGGGCTCTGTGTACCTCTGGGAGCCTCTCTGGGCTCTGGCTGAGGCCAGGCTCCTGTGGAACCCAGGGACTGCCCAGGGAGAGCTCTGGCTTTGGGATGCTCAGAGGCTGGGCAGGCTTCCGTGGCTACTCGTTCTTTAAGATTTTTTTAATCCAGGGCACATATGAGGAGATTCGAGTGAAGACAGCAGGAGGTTTTGCATTTCCACGTCCATAAGACACAATACCATGGGCCACCCCAGCACACAGAAGGGGGCCCCCAGAGTCTCCCTGTGGGTTCGAGAAAGGAGATCATGAGCAGGGTTCATCCTTGTCTCCCTTCTGTCACCTCATCTTGGTTCTGTCAGCACCCTGGCTAGCTCCAAGATACCCCTTAATCAGGCCAGGAATCCTGGTTCCCCAGTGGAGTCATAAGTTAGGCATTTAACATTTTCTTTCTCTCTGTGACATAGAACCACCACTCTAGGTCCTGTCCCCCTTCATCTTCTTCCTTTTTCTCTCCTGGAGCCCTGTACAGCAAACTAGATGGGAGGGTTAGAGGCAGGACTTGGGTATGGGAGGATGGAACCCAAAAGGAGGATTCCATTTCCCATAGTGCTAGAAACCTATGAAAGCAGATACCAGTCACCATACTAGGGGACTTCCTGACCCCACCCCCTCCCAGGAGGACACTGTCTCCCAGGCACTGGTTTTCAGGAGGAAGCGTGGGTGTGTGGTACCTTATATGCTGATTGTCTCTTCTTGGGGTTGCCCACACAGATTTGCAGGTTATAATTGTAAGCCGAGTAGTGCTGGCAGGCTTTGGCATTCATGAGTCGCAGCTTCACCTCTCTCAGAATATTCGACACTGGCTTTCTCACTCCTGTTCTCCCCCAGCCAGTGGCCCGGCATACTCTCCCAGGTTGAATAAAGGTAGACCTGGTGGGCAGAGGTATTGTCCCCACCGCATGGTTCAGCTTGGCTTTCGTTGGTAGCTGTGAGGGAGGGAGAGTGGATGGACTGTCAGTCCCAGGGAACATGGAGGGAGTGGTGTGGTAGAGGCTCACTGGTCAGGGACAAGGGTTTCTCCCCAATGGGGTGGTGATGATACAGAGTGGCTGGGTGGTCCCTGAGGAAGTGGGTAGGAAGAGAGAGAATGAGAAAGGTACAGGTCAGGAAAAGGGCTAAAGAATGGGGAATTGTGACGTGCAAGAAAGAGAATGGCACCTTCAGTAACATGATGTCATTGAGAATGGTGTGAGGGTTGTACTTTGGATGAACGAATTGTTTTATGACTTCTAGCTTCTGCCATGTGGATTCTTCCTGTTCCATGTCATGAGCTCCAAGAGTGACAGTAATTTTTCTGTTGAGAGGGAAGAGAGAGTCAGGCAAAGGTATGGGTCTCCTGAGAAGGGCCCATTCTGGGCAAAGGGACAGCAGGCCCTCTTCACCAGGGCAGCCACCTGAGGAAGTCAGCTCTTACTCGGGACACATGTTCCTCTCGGGAATCATAGCCATTTCAGGAAGGGCCAGGCCCTGGCAGACAAGGGACTGAGAGAGTTCTGCTGGTACCAGGACCAGAGGGGTAGTGTCAGCCTGCCCTGACCCAGAATAAAGCCAAGGCCTCTGCAGACGGAGATGAGTAATAGAATGGCCTGGCTCCTCCCAATGTACATTGCTGATCATCTTGAGATGAGCAGGGCACAGAAATCGCTCCTCAGGCTATCCCCTTCAAAGTTGTGTATAACTCTGCTTCCTGCAACTCCTCACATGAAAAGAGAGCAAGGTCAAAGTTTCCTTACCTTCCTTTACAATGAGCAGCTGTCATCACAAATTCTTGACTTATGAGAAACCCACCACAGCTGGCAGTATAACCCTGTTCAGTGATGACTTCCAGATGGGCCATGTAGGGGCGGGAGTGTGGCTTGGACTCAATGCCACCGATAATCTCACCTGAAACGGGAACCCCAGGTTCCCAAACATAAGCTCACTGAGCCTTCAGACAGAGCACTGGGCATTCATGGGGAAAATGAGGCAAAAGCTGAGGGACCCCCTCCCACTCCCAGCCTCACCCTTACGTCTAATGTAGCTCAGCCCCTCCATATATCCTTTTATTGGATTTCTCCACCCCAGTCTACCCTGTCAGTCCTCATCTTTTCAGAACACAATGGCTAGTCTTGATTCTGAGTTGTCATTTAAGTATTTCTTCATGTTCTCGTCCTGACCTCCATGTGAGAGCAAGGCCAAAAAATGGCCAGGAAACAGAACTGTGGATGTGTTGAGAGGTACTTCCAAAACCAGTTTTCTGATTCTTTTTCCACCCGAGACTTCTTGTTCCTGGAAAGCTGTTATTAAGTGCTGGGAAAGAGTATGACTCTCCCAGATAGAGATTTGCCCCTGGAACACTCACAGTGGGACCTAGCAGCCTCATTTTAGGGTCTTCTTTGACTCAGGTCAGTAAGTGTGGAGTGGGAGCTGAGGACCCAGAGGAGAGGGCATTATACCCTAGACTCACCAGCTCCAGCTTCAGGAGGCAAGAGAAAGACTGACCAGAGGAGTAGAGCCTGCATTTTCCCAGCGATGCTGCCCATGGTCAGCTTCTTTTGTCACCCCCTCCCTTGCCCCTGCTTTTATAACCCCAGAAGTAGAAGAACAGGGGAGAGCTGGAAGCCACGGAAACCACATTTTGTCTGTTCACTCTGGCCTGGTTTATCTTCCTCATCAGAAATTCTCACAGCTCTCCTCTCTGTTCTGCTAGAGTTAAAGCTCTGGTCAGAGCCCAAGAGTCCTAGGCCCCAGGCTGAGGAATGCACCCTTTTCACCAAATGCAGCTCTCTAGAGGCATAACAGTAACGCAGATTGGGTGTGGGGGTATTTTTGGATGCTGTGGGAATTAGGACCGGGGTCAGCAAACTTTTTCTGTAGATAGCTGGATGGTATGTACTTTTAGCTTTGTGAGCCATATCGCCTCTGTGGCAACTATTCAACTCTGTTGTCACAGCACAAAAGCAGACATAGATAACATGTAAACAAATGAGTATGACTGTTTTATAAATCAAGAAATACTTGATTTATAAAAAAAGATGGTGGCTTGATTTGGCCCGAGGGCCATAGTTTGTCCCCCATGCCAATCTGGAAGATCAGCCCTTCCTCCAGTCCAAATAATCAGAAGGTTAGATAATGAATACCCACAATGTGTTTGGCACTGATAGGACTTTACGTAGATCATCTCATTTAACCTTTTTAACAGTCCTTGTGGGTCAATATTATTACCTTTAATTATGGAACACTCAACTGAAGCTCAGAATGTCTCACAGCAGGAAGATCCAAAATTTAATATGCCAGATTCTGAAACTCATACTTTTTCTGTTCTACTAATCTGAGAAATAAGGAGTGTGGGATGAAGGGTTAGTCTAATGAATAGAGAAAGGAATGGAATATATAAAGGAGAAAGCTTGTGTTCTCTAGGGGGTGTTGGAGTTTTCCACTTGTGCACTGAGAGTCACATTTGGTTTGATAAAAAAATGATATATGCACTTGTCATGATTTGAGATGTTACTCTGGGCTCTCATTATTTTATGTACACTGAGAAAGGAAAAAAGTGTTCTTTATTAGGCGATAACATGCCATTGATTGCAGGATTCATTCCTGTTGTAAAGAGGTTAAAATGTGAAACATTATTGTGCATCAATGAAATATTACATTATAATCAATGGCATATTGTAGGTATGTGCTTTATTTCATTCAACCTCACGTCAATCCTGCGAAGTATTGTTTCCACTTTACAGATGAGGAAACTGAAGCTCAGAGAATTTTAGTCACTTGACAAGATTTTACAGCCAATAAATATCAGAACTAGGTGTCTAACACATATCAGTTCGACTCTAATCATATTATTTTTCCATATGTCATCCTGCTTTCCTGGACTGTTAAAACAAAAGTAATCAACATGAAGAAGGAGCTAGAGAGGATCTTTAAAATCAGTTCTCACAGTTTTAAAGATACAATCCTTATAATAAATCCCTTATTTTCATCATTCATAGTGGCTCTGCTTTCCTGATTGAACTCTAAATAATAGAGATATTGGCACTGGAGTGGGATCCTAAACTTAAGTTCTATAAGTTGGCCTGGGTTATCTGCTATTGGTTCTCTAATCTGAACATATTTAAAAGTAGTACTTACCCTGTTGTAAGTGGTAAAGGATATTAGTTATAAGTGATCATTTATGGCAGGCAGTAGCATACCTGTTACTTACATTATGGCCTGTAGATATCTGTAACCACAGGCAAGACTTCAGGTGACCAAATATTAGTGAAAAAAGAGGTTTAATGGGGTTAATTGCTTCTAATTGCACTAAAGAACTTAGGAAAAGAAAATGATGAGCTTTGGGCTTTAAATTTCAAACTTATGGACTAAGTAAGAATCCAGAAATATTCTATGATTGCCATAAAAGAAACTCTTATCTCATGTAACCTATGTCTGAGATTTCTAAAAACCAAACCAATGTCCAATCCTGTGGGTGGATTGCAACACATTTTGAATTCCCAGCCTGGGCAGGTCTCTTATATAAAGTTAAGGTATTCATTGGGATTCTGACAGTTGGGATGGGAATATATTTGGGCAGATTCTGATGAAACTGGGACCTTGAACTGCTAATTTCCTCCTTTGCCAGTAACAGCAGCCCCTCTTCATTAGTTTGAGGTGGTTAGTCTTCCCTGGCCTGAAGAATTTGTAATAGGATCCCCTGAGGTAGGTGCTTTGCAGGGGACTGCTGTATCCCACCCCTTAAGTCTGACCTACAACCAGACTTAAGTCCTAGTAGGTCCCAGAGGTAAGTAATTTTGTTCAAGAATGTCATCAGCCGCTCCATGTATCCAGTAGTCAGGCCAAGCAGGCCTCAAGCCATCCCTTTGCCATGGATTTGGGTAAAGTCCCTTAAATCTGGAATGCCTCTCATAAACCTTGTGATACAGCCAGTCTCTCTACCAGCACAAAGCATTGTCCAGGCCAGCAGTGGACAGTTCTGTGCATCTTTGAATCAAATCTATCAACGGCAATCTTCTCATATCTGTGGACTGTTGAAGCAGGCCTGTATGGCACCAACTGTCCTGTTCACATGCCTACATGAAGCTTGTTTGATGTGTGGTTACTGCCGGGAGTGGAATTGGGCAGCTGCTCTGAGCCCACGCAGCAACAGTCAGAGGGCCTAGCACCCAGATACCTTTTATGCTCTCCCATCTGTGGTTTCAATTAATTACTCAGGACTCTTCATTTAGCCCCCAGGATCTGAAATCGGTGTTTTCCTGGGAAATGATTCTTCCTTTTAGTTGCTCCTTATTCCTTATCTCTTCTGACAAACATCCAGGAATAACTTTCTCTTCTTTTAGGTGATAAGATATGATTGATATAATTTTGAACATTTGGCCGATTTATTGATGCTGCCATGATGGAAGGACCTAAGTACCAAGATCTCTTGTGAAGGACTGAATTTTCAGTGCTTATAACAGGAATGTCATAAACAGAAGAGAGGAGTGGACCTCCCAGAGCAACTGTCTCTAAGTTACATGCAAAGATCACATTGTGAAGGATCAGGGAAGCATTATTCTCTTCGTATAGAATAGAAGCCTTATTCAGATCACACATTTGGGAACTAAGTAGATTAAGTACATACAAGTTCTGACAGTTAAGTTCAGGAACTTGCCATCAGGCCCTTATGTTGGCAGCACTGTACAAACAACTTGGTAAGGTGTGATAACCTTGGTATATCTGTGTCTCACAGCTGTGTTCATGTAGACGTGTGGCAGTGTCTTGCTGAGTGGTGTTCATTATTGTTGTTGCATGCTTTTGTGTGTCGTAACAAGAATGTCAGAGTTTGAATTAGAGTAACAGACGTTAAATTTCTTGATAAACTTCGCAAGAGTGAAAGTGAAATCAGGGACATTTAGTCCAAATTTATGGGGATGATGCTATGAAGAAAATGGCAGTGTACAAATGGATTAAACATTTTTCAGAGGAGAGTCACAGATGAAGAAAGGTCAGGGTGGCCAGTAACGAGTAGAATTGATGAAAATTTTGAAAAAAATTCGTTGAATTATATGTCAAAATCATCAGCTGACTGTGAGAAGCATAGCAGTCCAAGTAAACATCGATAGGAAAATCTTAACTGAAAACCTTGGTGTGAGAAAGGTGTGTGCAAAAATAGTCCTGAAGGAGCTCATTGATGAACAAAAGCAAAGGAGAGTCAAAGTTTGCCAAGACCTTTTGGAAAGGCATAATGATGTTTTGGGCCATGTTATCACTGGTGATGAAACATGGGTGTACCAATATGACCCCGAAATGAAGCGTCAAAGTGCACAATGGAAGTCAGCCAATTCTCCATGACCAAAAACATTCCATCAGTCCAAACCAAGAGTCAAAACAATGTTGCTAACCTTTTTTGATATCAGAAGGATTGTTTATTATGAGTCTGTACCAACTGGGCAGTCAATCACGTTTACTATTTGGAAGTGCTGAAAAGGCTGTGTGAAAAAGTTAGATGAAAACGACCTGAACTTTTCACCAACAACTTATGGCTCTTGCATCATGACAATGCACCAGCTCTAAAAAGCCAAAGGAAATGAAGAGCATCTTCCAGCACTTGCAACAGCCTCCCACCTGTCGCAATCCTATTATAATATCCCCAGGAGGGATTCTGGGGCCCTCCACTCTGTTTCCAGAGGAGTGGTGGTTCTGAGACCTGGGATTTTCCATCTTTGTGAGAATGCCAATCTGCTCTTTGTGTTACACTCAGGAAGCTGAGGGCTGGGATGGTTAACTGTATCCTCATTTTGTGTTCTGGGACCTTGTGTTATTATTTCATTGTATTCTTCCAGTTGCTCAACTCTTCCCTGATTTCATGACCTTTAAAAAAAAATCTAGTCTGAATCCCTTGATAATCGCACAAAACATGATTGGCATGATCTCTCCCAGTCTCAACCTTTTCTAGTCCTCTTCTACTATCATGAGTTGTTTCAATGACAATGCTTGTATCAGCCCGGATCTCGAAATTCTCCATCCTTGTCAGGCTCTGGGTTTCTGGATAAAATGCCACTCACTCACTCATTCACTCACTCACTCATTCACTTACTTTATCAGTGAAAAAATAGAAGGGCATTTGCCAGATGCCGGATCCTGGTGATAAAAAGGAGATCACAGTTGGCAAGCTCGTAATTACAGCACAGATAGCGAAGTGCCGCAATGGAGAGATATAAGTGCTGTGGGACAGTAAGAGAACTTCCAAGTCTGTCCTGGGAGGGCAGTGACAGCTTCATTTGAGCTGAGATCTCAAGGATAGTTTATACTCTGTCATTGGACAATTGAGGGCTTTCTGGGGAGAAAAGTGGCAACATGTACAAGAGAAAACAATGGCTATTTGGGGAACAAGTCATTGAGTATTACTGAAGCATAAAGTTGAGGGGAAAAGAGGCAGGAATGGTGGAAGATGAGGCTAGATAGGAGCTAGTTTAGGAAGGGCTTGTCTGCATTATAGTGTGGAGTTTGTCCTGTCGGTCAGTGAGTATTTTTTAATTTTTTAAATTGTAAAAACAACACAACATAAAACCTACGATCTTAACCATTTTTATGTGTAGGGTACAGTAGTATTAATTATATGCACGTTGTTATGCAACAATCTCTAGATTTTTTTCATCTTGCAGAACTGAAACTCTACAACCATTGAATAACTCCCATTTTCTCCTTCCCTCAGCCCCTGGCAACCCCCATTTTACTTTGTTTGAAGAGTTTGACTTTTTTAGATACTTCATGTAAGTTGAATCTTGCAGTATCTGTCTTTTCTGACTGGCTTACCTCAGTTAGCATAATGTCTTCCAGGTTCATCCATGTCTTAGTATATGACAGGATTTCCTTATTTAGGGCTAAATCATATTCCATTATATATGTATATCACATTTTCTTTATTCATTCATCTCTCAATGAACATTTAGGTTGCTTCCATCTCTTGGTATGGTTTTCTTTTTGTTTTGTTTTGTTTCTTTGTTTTCTTTAAACTATGAAATAGATCACTTATATAGGACAAGCTTATAACTTACATGTATAGTTTAATGAGCAATTATAGAACAGATGCTCAGTAACTGCCACCCAGGTTAAGAAAGAACATAGCCAGCACCCAGAAACTCTATGTGCTTCCTGATCACAATCCTCTGCCTGCACTAGAGGAAACCACTAACCTGACTTCTCTGATAATTATTCCCCTATTTTCTGCATCTATTTTGTTTCTGAGTTGAATAAGAGTAAATATATTTTTATTGCCTGTACATATATCTCTGGACAATATAATTTAGTTTAGTCTATTTTTGAATTTTATATAAATTGGACATGTGTATATTCTTTTGTAACGTGCTTCTTTAATTTACAGTTATGTCTATGGAATTTATTTGTTTTGTGTGTCACTATAGGTCATTCTTTCCATTGTATGAATATGCCACAATATATCCTTTTTCAGATGATGGACATTTTTTTTTGTAGTTTGTAATTATTATGGATAATTCCCATAAAGGCATTTAAAAATATTTTATTTATTTACTTTAAAAATAATTTTCTATTTTTCAGTTACAGTTGACATACAATGTTATGTTAGTTTCAGGTGTACAACACAGTGATTAGGCATTTATATAACTTATGAAGTGATCACCCCAATAACTCTAGTACCCACCTGACACCATATATAGATATTACGATATTATTGGCTATATTCCTTCTGCTGTACTTTACATTCTCGTGACAATTTTTGTGACTGGTAATTAATCCCTTCCCCTGTTTCATCCATTCCCCCAACTCCCCTCCCATTTGGCAACCATTAAAATGTTCTCTGTATCTATAAGTTTGTTTCTGTTTTGTGTGTTTATTTTGTTTTTTAGATTCTGCTTATATGAGTCTATGCTGCCTAAAAGAGACTCACTTCAGATCAAAAGACGTACATAGACTGAAAGTAAAGGGATGGAAAATATATTTAGTGGATATGGAAATGAAAAAAAGCTAGGGTAGCAATACTAACATGAGACAAAATAGACCTTTAAACAAAGGCTATAAACAAGGGACAAAGAAGGACCCAATAATCCCACTTCTGGGAATTTATCCGAAGAAACCTAAAATATTAATTTGAGAAACACGTGCATTCCTATGTTCATTGCAAAATTATTTATGGAAGCAACCTAAGTGTTCATCGATAGACAAATGAATAAAGAAGAGGTGGTATATATACAGTACTATTCCACTGTATATATATACAGTGGAATACTACTCAGCCATAAAAGAGTGAAATCTTGCCACTTGCTATAACATGAATGGACCAAAACTATTATGCTAGTGAAATAAGTCAAACAGATGAAGCCAAATACCATGTGATTTTACTTATATGTAAAATCTAAAAAAGTAAAAGGATTCTTGAATATGTATCTTGGTGCACATTTGCATGAATTTCTTTATTATCCAGTGCAGTTATTGGGTCAAAGCATATGCATACCTTCAACTTTAATAGGATATACCAAACTGTTTCTAGAATCATTGCACTAATTTATGCTTTCACCAGCAGCTTACAAGTCTTTTCTTTGCTCCATATTTGCATTAACATATGGTATTTTCAGACATTTTTAAAGTAAACTTTTTACTGAAGAATGACATAAACATGCCAAAATATATAAGTCTTGTACTGGAAGTCCTAGCTAGAGCAGTTAGAAAAGACAAAGAAATAAAAGGCATCTACATCAGAGAGAAAGAAGTAAAAATGTTGTGATTTGCAACACAAATATGGTTTTTTATGTATAGAAAACCATAAAGATTCAACTAAAAAACTGTTGGAACCAATCAACAAATTCAGTAAATTCATAGGATATAAAAGTGAACATGCAGAAATTCTGTACCCTAACAATGAAATATATGAAAAAGAAATAAAACTTATCTTCTTCACAATAGCATCAAAAATAACAAAATACTTAGGAATATATTTCACCAAGGAATTGAACTATTTATACAAGGAAAACTACTAGACTTAAATGAAAGAATCTGAAGAAGACACAAATGGAAAATTATCCTATGTTCATGGATTGTAAGATTTAATATTGATAAAATGGCCATACTCTCCCAAGCCAGTTATAGATTTAATGCAACCCCTATTAAAATTCCAATGACATTTTTTCACAGACATAGAATAAACAACCTACATTTTGTATGGAACCACAAAAAACCCTGAACAGCCAAAGAAATTCAGAGAAAGAGGGGAGTTCCCTGGTGGTGTAGTGGCTCAAGGCTTTGGCGCTGGCGCTGTCAATGCTGCGGCCTGGGTTCAGAGAAAGAACAAAGTTAGAGGCACCACAATTCCTGATTTTAGGAATTGTGATACTCAGGAATGAGTTATGTAGCAACTTTTTCTGGGATGAGTTCGTAAAATTAATTGTCTGACATACGTATCTGTATCATGTGTATGTGTATGTATATATGTGTATCTGTGCTCCCGAAGCAAGCACTATTTGTATGTGTATATATGTGTATATATATGTAATGTGTGCACTAGTTGGGCTGTGCAGGTTATTTTTACATTCAAAAAAGAAGGGGCATTATTTGTGGTGGACTTTGTAGATGACGTATTATAGAATTTTACTCTTGAAACCTATATAATTTTACTAACCAGTATCACCCCAACAAATTTAATAATAATAAAAAAAGAAAATACCCATAAAATAATGGTCACATTTACCAAGGCATTTCTTTGTTTTTCTTTTGGGGGGTAGTTCCCTGGCCGGGAATTGAACCCAGGCTGCGGCGTTGAGAGTGCTGAAGCCTAGCCACTGCACCTCCAGGAAACCTCCCAAGGCATTTTTGTATATAGCTAGTTGTTTTGATATGTGTGCAGCGATTATTCTATTTAGAGTATGGAACCTATAAAAGTTAAGATGGTCAGTGTCACATTGCAAGGAATAATAAACATTTTGATGGACGTAGAAGAAACTCCCAGCTGATTCTTTACAGTTACCTTAAGGTATTTAAAGCGTGATTTTAAGTTATGTGATTTCAGTAATTTTTTATAAATATAATATTGGTATAAACAGTCATGGGCTTATCTTTAGGGTGAAATATTCTTCATGTAGTCAACATTGTGGTTGGAGTTTTGTATAACTTTATCAAAACAGGAAGCAGACCACTGTCACATTGAAAATGAGGACACTGGTCTATACTACAGTGTGTGTTGGGAGGCCTGAGGGTTTGGGAGAAGGATTCTGGCTATCGATGGGCACTTGGGTTGCTTCCATCTCTTGATCACTGTGAATAGTGTTGCTGTGAATGTGGGTGTTCATTAGCTATTTTTTAAGCAAGCAGATCTTTTTCTTTTTTCTAGGACTTGAATGATTTAATTTTTTACATTTAGATCTCAGATCTATTTGAGAGTTATTTGGCATTATGGTGTGAGGAGTGGAGCCAATTTTATCATTCCCCCCGCCCCCCAATCTATCTAGGTGCTTTAACACCATGTATTGAAAGTTTATTGTTTTCTAGTGATTTGAGATGCCACCTTTGCCATGTATTAAACTGAACCTTGTATGAAATTTCAGTTTGGTCCCTTTGCTATACACACTGGTGGCAGTATCAGTCTTGGATACATTTGTTGTGTAATGTGAATGATGTTTAATGAACACATGAGAAATTGGTTACTTACTCTAGACATGGACATTTATTAAGGCTCTGGCAACCCCACTGGAGCTGGCCATCATCCCAGAAAAAGGGTCAGTCATAGGAGTATGGTCTCAATTTGATGCCCTACTGTTCTAATCGTCTCATTGTTCTATTTATCCAGGCAGGAAGCGTGCAATCCTGGTGAAGACTGCTGGAGGAGTCCCAATGCTTGTTCCATAAGAGACAATGCCCTGGGCCACACAGTTACACACCAGGGGGCCTCCGGAGTCCCCCTGTGGGTGATGAGAGGAAGGGACACTAAGCCAGGCCTTCCTTCTCCTGGCCTCCCCACTCCTGCTGCCTTAAGGCCTGGCCCTCAGAGAGGCAGGGTGTGTGGGCTCCTCAGCTGCTCGGAGTGTGTGAGATGGGAGGGTAGTAGGGGAGCAGAAGTCAAGCTCTGGACCTTTACATCTTTGGGCTTGAACTCTGGCTATGGTTACTGTCTCTAGCTCAACCGAAGTCAAGGAACCTTCACCTGCTAAGGGAAAATACTACATGTACTCCTGTATGCATGTAGTATGGTTCCCACACCCCAGAAACCAGATTGATGGGAACAGGCCCCCACTGTATGCTGGTTTGGCTCCTGGACTGAGCTCATAGGGATATGGTCTGTCCCCACTGCCCAGTTCTACCCAGGCCCCTCTGTCTTAGGCAGTGTTGACAGATGACCATTGCCTTACCCGAAAGGTGGTCTTCCTGTCCCTCTCGTCCCCTACACAAATCTGCCTTTGGCCATTGTAGAAATCAAAGTGACTGCTGCACTTCTGATCTCTCTCCACTCTCAGTCGCACATCCTGGAGTGTGTCTGTTCCCCTGTTCAGGCTGACCAAGCCCCAGCCAGCCACAGTGCAAATGGCCCCAGGACTCAGCCTGGCTTGGGTCTGAGGCAGAGCCACTGGCTTCACAAATTGGTTCCGTCTGGCTCTATATTCCAGCTGGCAGAAAGACCAAAGGCACTCAGGGACTGTCTATGCAGCACTCACCCCACACCCACACCACCCCCAGGGATGTGGTCCCATCTTCCTCCTCCATGGTCCCAGGACAAGGTGAAACCCCATACTGGGAGAGAGCCAGCTCAGCTGCAGAACCAGAGGGTCAGGCAGGTGGTACCTTCAGTAACATGATGTCATTCAACTTGTTTTCCTCATCATAATCTGGATGGGTGAAGGCGCTGAGAACAGGTATGCGCTGGTGGGTCCCTTCCTGCCTCCTGATGTTGTGGGCTCCAAGGATGACACGCATATGGCTGCAAAGGAATGGTGGCTCAGAGGTAGGTATGAGCCATGGGAGCTAAGGTCCACCAGCTCTGCAAGGCAGGTGGACAGCCCAGGGCAGCAAGACTGCAGCTGAGGGAAATGAGGGGACAGGAGGGCTCTGGGCCTGGGCTGTCTGTGTTCTCTGTCTCTCCAAAGCCCTGAGCTGGGGATGGTGTGGGACACAGTGACCATAAGTTGTGCCTCCCTAGATAAAATGGAGAATTAGACCTAATTCATGTTTCGATTCCCAATGCATGCCTTCCTTCTCTTCCTTTTGTCCTCATTTACACTGGCCTATTCCCTACCCCCAAGATCTGCCCAATCTACTCACCCCTTAACTGCTAGAAGCCTGCTTTCAGATAGGTGATCTCATGGACTCTTCTGGGCCTGCTTTACTGGTCACCCAGAAACTCCTTGTTACTCACCTTCCCCGGCAGCGAGCTGATGTCATCACAAAGTCTTCTCGACAAAAACTCAGACCCCTTGTTTTTTGGGTCAGAAGATATGCCATGTAGGGGTGGGAATGGGGCCTGGCCTCTTGGCCTCCGATGATCTCCCCTGGAATGAAGTATTTAGCATTTATCTCTGCGCTCGCTGAACTCACGGCTCAGTGGGTCCAGAGAAGCTAGGAGATGAGGAAGCTGGAGAGGTGATGCAGGGGAAGCAGTATTTGGTGGAGAGAATTGGGGTCTGCACATTATGGAAGAGGGCTCCAGGGTTCTGCAGGAAACACTGCTGGCTCCCCACCCAGGACCTCAGCTCATTCCCACCTCCTCAAAAGGAGAGCAACTCTTACTCAAGGCAAGGCCAGCTTAAACCTCTCACAATGTGGAGCAGTCTCTGCTGTCCAGATCCGGAATTCTCTGAAGTTTCCTGGTACTTTATCTTCCTCAGAGCTTCCCTGATCCCTCTGAGTCCAGCTCACGGGCAGCTCATGGCCAGCATGGGAAGGGTATTTAAGAGTCTAGGCATGAACTGATGGGGGACTGTTATTGCTGTATCCTTGTCTCCTAGGCTCTGACACAGGAGATGCACAGTGAATTCAGAGAGCAGCTCTAGAGCTTATACCACATACATGCCAGGGGCAATTCCAAGTTCATGGACACTAACTAATTTACCTGTCATAGCAACTCTGTGAGGTAGGCATTGCTATTATTCCTATTTTATAGATGAGGAACCTGAGGAACTGTGAATTCAAATAATGTGTCCCAATGACACAGAGTTAGGGAGTGCCTAGGCAGTCTGGCTCTAGAGAATATGGGGTGGGGTTGGGCCTCTGAGGGCCAGGATGGTCACTCACCTGCCCCAGCTGTGGGTGGTAGGAGAAAGGCCACCAGGAGTAGGAGCAGCTGCATCTTCCTAGGAAGGCTGCTCAGTCAGTTGCTGCTGGTGCTTCCTCGTTCCAGACTTTTAGCTCCCCCACCCCAGAGAGGAAGGAAGGATGAGGTGGGAACTTGAGGGTTCACAGTCCCATTCTTCTGCTGATGTGAAAGGTTTCATCACCCATGTTGCCCAGGATGTTTGCCCACTAACTGTCAGTGACCTCGGGGAAGGAAGAGTAATGCAGCCAACAGTGGATCTCCCCCAGCTGCTGAGTCAGCACTGGCATTAAAACTGGGAACCAGGGCACAGGGAAAGAGGTGTCAAGCACTGTGTCTCAGAACCCTAAACCCACTCAATTCAATAATATTCCAACAAGGCTTGAAAAGCTGCTGACTGCCTATTTCTTCTATTTCCTATTTCTTGGGATTGAAGCCTGTCTGCCTTCACTTTTGGCTCCCAGCCACTCTGCTGAGACCCTCTCTGTCCCCATGTCTTTCTAGAAGTTGTCAGTGCAGACTGAGTAGCTCTCTCTCTCCTGGGTGGTTGTGGGGAACAGGAAGGAAAATGGAAAAAGAAGTCTGTGCCACTGATGAGAACTGTGTCAGGTCACTTGAGTCCCAACAAACTCTTCAGTGAAAGTTACAACACTGTTGAAGGCTTCTATGTTTGCCTGTTTTCTACTCAAGATAAAAGACTGTGTCCCAGAAGATTCCATGCATGAAGAAAAGGCCTAGTGACTTGATGTTTTTGAGTGCTGTCAGAGCCTGACTGGAAAAGACCTATGACCCTATTTCATCCAGTGTATGAGAGACGAACCAGCCAAATCCTCATTCTCTGCCCAGGGGCAGGAGCTTCTAAGAAGGAGGTACACCTTTGCTATGCTACCAATAACACATACATCCAAAGAGCTGGAACCTTGCATTCAATGTTGAGAGTAAGGGCTGGCAGAGTATCACAGAATAACACCATGGGTTGTGAGAAACACTTAAAACTAGTGAGAATCTTCTGTGTATCCTCAGAACAACATTATAATCCAGTATAATGTTTTTCTAAAATGCCAGAATTGAAAACTAATACAATTTTCAGTTCTTTTAAGGATCGAAATAGGTTCCCTTGAAATGGTTCTGCAAGTTAAGGCTCCTGTCCTTATATATAAATATACACCGATTTTTTACTTATTTGCAGAACTCTAAAAAAAATTGTCCTTCTGTAATATATGAGTATGCTCTATGATTGCAACCTCATGAATCACACCTGAAAATTATTTTTCCAGTTTAATGACTGGCATATAGTAAAATATAGACAAGATTAACAAGCAAACAAAGATACAAAACACCATAACTAAAAAACAATATACAATAAGAACAGAGGAAAAACCAAATTATGATAATAGTATTAGAATAATCTAATACAGATTACAAAACAATTATGCTGAAATAAAAAAAAGCTTTAAAAGAGATGCAGGGAAGATGAAACTTAGAAAAAGTGACATATCATTAGAAAATAAACTACGACTTCTGAAAGTGACCAATGTAATAGCCGAAATCGAAGTCACAGTGGATAAACTTAATTACAAATTAGACAGAGATGAAAAGAGAATTTCTAACTTGAAGGAGCTTGGAAAAAGGTGTCAAGAATGGAGCACAGAGAGGCATAAAGATAAAAATTTAGAAAATAATGTAATTAGAAATTAGAACGTATGTTCAATTGGGGTTCTGGAAAAGATCCAATTAGAGTTTTAAAAAGATAAATACAATTCAAGAATAATAATAAAATGAAATCTATATCTAGAAATCAGCATTATAAAGAAACAGCAGATTTTAAAAAATGTTCAAGGGATTAAAATTTTACATCATTTGTAGTAGTCCACAATGAATTTAAGCTAGAAACTCATAATGAGAATATGAGCAGAAAATCCCTATATTTTTAAAAGTAATGAAATAGACTGTTAAATATATCATGAGTCAAAGTCGTAATGAAAATAAAAAATGAGTTGAAAATGATTTATTATGATGAAAATATAGCAAATTTTGTTATGCGTATAGGGAAAAAGATGAAATGGTTATTTAGCACTATACCTTGATTAATTCAAAATAAAAAATAAAACTTTCAGAAGATAGGATAAGAGAATTTCTTTATAAACTTAAGGTAGGAAAAACATTTTGAGCAAGTCATGACAAGCACTAACCATCAATAATTAAAGGAAAAATGGATAAATCAATCTACATAAAAATTAAGAAATTCTGATTATCAAAGACACTATTAAGATCATGAAAAGTAAAGCCACAGAGTGAGAGAAGATATTTGCAATAACTAAGAGTTTGTATTTGGAATATTATGGATATATATTAACATATAAATCATATCTATGCTATCTTATTAAGTCATTGGAAAGCTAGTAAGTTTGAAAATTGATATGAAATGGACAAATTCTTAGAAAATATAACAATGAAACATACTCAAGAAGTGTGAAGTTTTCTAAGATTAAATCAAATGATTCAGTAATCAAAAGTATTCCATTAACTACAACACAGGCTCATAATGCTTCACGGGAATCTCTACAAACTATTCAAAGAATGCTATACAATTTCTTCTGGAGAGTAGATGCTACTCATCTCCTTTATGATCCTAGCAAAACCTCAGTGCTAAACCCAGTGAAGACAATATGGGAAAAGAACAGTATAGGCCATTATCCATTAAATATTGATGTGAACGAAATTAATCAATAAGAAGATACTCTATTATGACTAATTTGGGTTCATCCTAGGTATGGGTGGTTTTTCATTTGACATTAAATTGCTATAATACCACATTGATTGATGAAAGAAGAAACACTATACGATTATTTAATTGAAGCAAAAGAAAAAAATTTGCTAAAATTCACCTTAATTCATTAAAAAATTCTTAGCTATCTGAGAATAGAAAAGAATGTCCTAAATCTGATAAAAGGTAATCACAAAAATGCCCAGGCAATCATTACACTCAATGATGAAATGATAAATGCAAAGATACCTGGCTAGCCATAATCATCGTTTCTCTTCAACATCATGCTTAGATTTTAGTGAGTGCGGTTAGGCAGGCAATGGAACTGAAAGGTATAAGGACAAGAAAGGAGACAAACTGTTATTGTTTGAAGATATGGCAGTGTACATAGAGAGTGGGAAAGCATACAAATATAAATTATTGTAATGATTAAGATTGACAAATTTGCTAGAGACAAAATTTAAGATTAAACATATTTCTATTCATATAGAGATACTGTTAGAAAATGAAATTTTGAAAAAGTTAATATTTAAATGACATGAATATTATCAAATAACTAAACATAAAGCTAAAAGTAGATGTGTAAGACCTCTTTGGTGAAAATTATAAAGTTGTATTAAGAGACATTTAGGAAGACCTAAACATAGACATATTCTGTGTTTGTAGATTAGACAACAAAATATATTTTTAAAATGTCAGTTCTCCAAAAAGTGATCTATAGATTCATTGCACCCAAGAAGTATTTTATAGAACTTAATCATTTCTAAATATATGTGGAAAACCAAATGGCCAATAATAGTCAAGACACTCATAAGGAATGAGGATAAGATGTGAGGTCTTGCTTTGGTAAATAAAGCCATAGTAATGAAGATAGTGTGGTATTGATGGGAGTGGGGAGACTATAGTGTCCTGTAGGGACACATATTTTCTATGACAAAAAAACCTTACCTTTATCTCACACCCTATTCATAATCCATTTTAGGTAGATTATGGATCCAAGTGTGAATAAAGATTTGAAAATACAATGTAACAATATCTTCATGATCGGTAAAGATATTAAATACTATACATAAAGCAATAATCATAAAGAAAAAGATTGATGAATTTAATACATTAAAATTGAGAGAAACAAAAGACAATTTGCAAAGGGGACAAAGATGCTTGTACCACATGTAACTATTAATAACAATGAACTTATATTCAAATTACGTAAAGAACTTCTATAAATCAGTATGAGAAAGATAATAGGATAAGAGCAAAAGACTTGACAGCCTCATGTTAAAAGAGAAATCCAAGTGGTTAATAAAATATGAAATGTATATAGAACCACCCATTTAAATTACAGCGAGATACCAGTTAACAGTCACTAGGTGGGTCCTTTCTTCACTTTAAGAATATATCCTAGAGAAACACGTCCAAATTTCCATCAGATACATGTCAAAGAATGTCACAGAAGCATTATTCATGATAACTCCAAAACTGGAAACATTTGGAAAGTCCATTGCCAGCAGCGTGGATAATCATATAATGAAATTATTGCATAGCAATGGTAATGAATGACTACTGCCACATGCAGCTACACAATTAAATCTCACAAACAAGATGTTGAGAGGAATAACCCAAGTAGACTACATTTAGTATGATTCTCTTTGTATAAAGTTGAAAACTAGGAAAAAGGAAAGTATATTGGATAGAAATGCGTACTTAGGTGGTAAAAGTATGAAAACTAAGGAAGTGGTTATTACAAATGTTACAATAGCAGTTAACTCTGGGGTTGGAGAGCAGAGAAGGCATTTTGACCAGAAAGATCAAAATGATGGGAAATTTCTGAAATGTGAATCATACTCTATTTCTTGACATAAATTACAGTGCTTGCTTTATACTTATTCTTTTTTTTTTTAAATTCATTTTTATTGTTAGACTTATTGGGGTGACATCTGTTAGCAAGGATTACATAGGTTTCAGGCATACAATTCTACAGTGCGTTGTCAACTTGTTGTATAATAACTTCACCACCTAATGTGACATCTATATACTTATTCTTTAACTGTACATTTATGTTTTGTGTACTTTTCATGTCTGTATATTTGGAATTAAAAAATAAAAAAAAGAGTCTTTTTACCATATAGCGAGGATAGAGAAAATACTTGGATGGAGATGGGAGTATACGAGAATAGATCAGGGCATGTATGTTATTAATGTTTTTATTCTTTATTTGAATAGAAAATTGTGATATTTGTACTAATAAGACTGTGATATGTTTCACAACATTCATAGCTGGTTACATCTACTTTGGACTGTTTTCTTACATTTCCTTCAGTTACAACTTTTTCTCCTCTGGGATGTTGGGACATCAAAGTCATATACTTCCCACCTCCTGCCTGGGCCCCATATGCCACCAACAATGGAAATCTTCTGGTCAGGCCGTTGCCAGCTGCTTCTGGGTCACTTCCCACTCCCTCCCTTTGATGTTGCTCTAGTCAGTCACCACTCTAGTGGCTCTTGGCTCTGTCCGAGGCTGGCCTGTGCTGTCTTCCTTGTAAGCAAGGGCAGATTGACAAAGGACATTCAGTGGGATTTACATAAAATCTTTCCATTAGTGTAGTTAGGGGGAAAGAGGAAGTGGAAACCCTGAATGTGGCAAAGAAAGATTTGACAAAAGGGTCAAGGCACTCAGATTTCCTGGCAGAAAAGTTTAATTCTGAGACTGAGCAGAAGGGGATGGGACCCTTGTAAAAATGAGGAGGAGGTAAAGGTGGGCATATTCCCTGAGACCTTCTTCCAAAAATGTTCAGACAACCTAAATATTCAAAAATAGGAGATGATACTATGAATGATGACATATTCATGGGATGAAATGCCATCCAGCTATTAAAAAGCATCATGTTTTAGAAGACTGCTTAGTGGTATGGAGCAGTTTGAATCATCTCATATTAAGTGGAAAAAGTAGAATGTAAAATGGTATATCCAAGTTGATACAAATTCTGTTAAAATAGGGCAACAACTAGAACTATTTTATAAGACTCTTATTTTCACCTTATATTACCAATTTTTTTCCCATAATGAAAATGTATTAGTTTTTATTGGCAGAAAAACATTTAGGGCTTGTGATCCTTATAAATATTTTACACTATTAAGCATTATGGTAGAGCAGTGGTAGCAGTTTGGCAAACCAGTTTCCTTTTCTTCCAGGGGAGATAGGTGAACTACATTATTCAGCATCACCTCAAGGTCAGGTGGGGCTGCATGACTGTCATAGCAAATGGGATGTAAGTGGATATGATCTGAGCACCTTCCAGACCTGGCCTATAGCACGCTCCCGTGCCTGACTATCTCAGTTCTTCACCTTCCAGGGTTTGATGCAGGTGAGCACAGGGAACTTGGAATCTTTTTTATGGGATTGAGCCTGGGTATCTTCACATGGGTTGCTCCTGTAGTTTATTGTTCAAGTGGGGGCACTTGAGAGCAGAAGAGGGAATTATTCACCAGGAAAAGTGACTTTAGATTGTGTGTGAGCAGGAGATAGACTTCTATTGTGTTAGTCATTGAAATGCTAAAGTTTATGCATTAGAATCATTAGGGTTGGAGTTCTGGTCACGATGGCAGAGTTTTGCTTACCTCCTCCCATAAGCATATCAAAATTACAACTAAATAGTAGAACAATTAACCTGGAGAACCATCTGAAGTCTAATTGAATAGAAGTCCTTTAACTAAGGATGTAGAGAAGAAGCCAGGTTGAGACTGGTAGGAGGGATGGTGATACTCCTGATGGAAAGAGACTGGCTCCACACCTTCATGTGGTGGTTGAGCATCGGGAGGGATATCTTGGCTGTGGATATTCCCCTTGAGGAGCGAGGGGTCCCAGCTCCACACCAGGCTCCCCAGCTCAGAGCACCAGTGCTGGGAAGAGAAGCCCTACACAACATGTGGGTGTGAAAATCAATGGAAATTCCATCTATCTAGGTGAGATAGAATGCTGCTAGAAACCCATGTGTCCTCTTAAAGGGCCAACACATAGACTTACTTGCTCCCAGGCACTCACCCTGGGCTGTGGCAGAGTGGATCAGACAATGCCTCAAGAAGTGTGCCAGAGACATACAGGAAGAAACTGGGTTTTGTGGCTTCAGGGGTGAGCATTGGTGGGACAATCACTGTTGTCCCTGTGTTGAGCCCTCCTCCCACACAGTCAGCAGGCAGGTGCCATTTTTCCTGTGTTGAGACCTCCCTCACATGGCCAATTCTGAATCTGTATTAGCGTGGTGAATGCTGCTGCTTTTACCCTGATCACTTGCTAGGAGCCCACCCCTCTGAAATTGCACACTGCCAGAGGCTCTTGCAGAGGCAGGTAGCCAGCCTTGGCACATACTTCATTCAGTCTTTCTTACATAACTCTGAAAGGTCTGCTGGCTCCAGGCATGTGGTGGCTGGCTTCAGTATGCCCTGTGCCTTTTACTGAGTGGCATTGGGCTTAGCACTGGCACCAAATCTGAATCTGCATTAACCTGGTGAACACTACTTTCCCCACACTGGTGACTCCCTGTGACCCCATCCTGCAACTTTAGTGCCACCCAAGGCTGTTTTATCTGCTGAATCTTATGGGTATCCAGCTGGTGGTAGCAGGTATCTGGGTGCCCTATGCCTTTTTCTGATATGCTACAGGCCTGGTACTGTGGCAGCAGCCTTCAGTTTATAGCATGGTCTCTCCCACATACCTCCAGGTCTCAGGACACATAGCTACTAACCATGGATTGATCTGTAGCTCCTACCAGGTAGCCCTGAGGTGGTCACAGGCAGTGGATGACTTTGGCTTGTACTGGAGCCCCTCCCAAGTAGTCCCAGAACCAACACCTCCAGTGGCCAGCTTTAGACTGCAATAGAGTACCACTGAATTAGCTCCACAATGGCACACCCAAAGGGTGGTATTGGCATGCACCAGAGCCCATTGGAGGGAATCTCACTCCATGAGGTCTGCCCCCAAACAGCAGCTAATGTGCTATAGGTGTGGCCAATCCTGACAGCCTGTCAGCCTGAGAGTTAATCCTACCCATTGATGTGCCAACAACAATCTGGACTTAACTACCACAGGAAGGCACACACAATCTAACACAAGGGATAATCCTAGATCACCCAGCTCAGGTGATCAGGGAGACTGTCACTAGACATAAAAGGTCTACCTGATACATAGAAACAAACACAAGGAGGTGCCAAAATGAGGAGACAAAGAAACATGCCCCAAATGAAAGAACAGGAGAAAACTCCAAAAAAAAAAAAAAAACAAAAAACAAAACCTAAATAAAATGAAGGTGAGCAATCTGTCAGATACAGAGTTCAAAACACTGGTCATAAGGATTCTCAAGGAACTTAGTGAGAACTTTGACACAGACATAGTAAACATAAAAAAGGACATGGAAACTATAAGAAAAAAAAACAGAAATGAAGAATACGATAACTGAAGTGAAGACTACACTAGAAGAAATAAACAGCAGATTAGATAAAGCAGAAGATTGAATAGATAATTTGGAAGATAAGGTATGCATAATAGAAAAAACACCTAACCAGAACACAAAAAGAAAAAAGAATCCAAAAAAAATGAGGACAGCTTATGGGACTTTGGGGACAACATCAAGCATACCAACATTTGCATTATAGGGGGACCAGGAGGAGAAGAGAGAAAGCAAGGAATTGAGAGCATATTTGAAGACATAATGACAGAAAATTTTCCTAACCTGGCATGGGAAACAGACATACAAGCCCAGGAAGTGCAGAGAGTCCCAAACAAGATGAACCCAAATAGGCTCACACCAAGACACATTATAATTAAAACAGCAAAGTTTAAAGATAAAGAGAGAATGTTAAAAGAAGCAAGAGAAAAGTAGTTAGTTACCTACATTGGAGCTTCCATAAGAATATGAATTGATTTCTCAGTAGAAACTTTGCAGGCTAGAAGGGATTGGCACAAAATAACCAAAGTGATAAAAAGCAAGGACCTACAACCAAGATTACGCTACCCAGCAAGGCTATCATTTTAAATTCAAGAAGAGGAGATGTCATCAAATGGTGGCATGAGATGAGATTCTTGAAACCTCTACTGGAAAATACAACAAATTGAACAATTAAAGTCCAACAAGGGAATCCCTAAGCAAGACACAGCCTTAGCTGAGAGAGCTACTCATTGCAAGAAAAACACCAGAAGACCGGAGAAAGGGAAGTGGGTGGGAAAGAAGGGAAGGGAGCAGTAGAATCAAGGTTGCTGAGTGTGGCCCAAAGACGAACAGAAGTGAGAGTAAGGTGGTAGACCTGGGAACACGGGCTGAAGCACAGCATGACCCCAAGTACATTGGAAGCTAAGAAGAGACAAAGGAGAAGGCACAGGGACCTGTAGCCTGGTGCTGTCAGCTGGAGCACAGCAGGGCTCTGAATGAGTTATGTATGGCCCAAGCCCAGGTGTGATACATGGCCTTGAGTGAGTTAGGGCCCCAGCTGAAGCACTGTACATCCCTGGACACAGAGACTGGCTGCTTTTCCTTACTCTCTCCCAAAACTCCCCCTTGCCAACTCCACCTAGTGCATGTTTACAGTCAGCTGTAATCAGGAAACTGCCAACACTTTGTGGCACAAACAAACCTGCGCTTTTTCCAACAAACTTGCCCCTAATTTTCCCACTAAAACCAGCAGGAGGGTGTCAGGGAAACGGTGAAACACAGGCGCAGCAGCTTCTGCCTGCATTGGAATCTCATCACCCCCCCCCCCCCATATCCCTCTAAAGAAGAGGTGCACTGAGACCAAGGTGACTGGGTCAAAGAAGAGAAGCCCACCTTTCAGCAAATTTCCCAGTGTAAGAAGACTAAATAACTAAAAGAAAATATTCTAAGATGCTGCAGCGACACCAACTGGGAAGCAAAAGAAAGACCTCTTCATATCTACCAGGGGCAAGTCCTTAAGCCCAGAAAGAGAAACACTCCAACAGCAATGAGTACCATAGGGAACAAAGCTGCTTAGAAAGAAAATGAAAAATCTGTAGAAAAGGAAATTAAAGATAGGAAACTATATGAGTTAAATGACACAAAATTCAAGATTGTAGTCCTGAAAAGATTCAAAGAGATAGAAGAAAGGCAGCTGATCACAGAAAAGCTGCTAACACTTATCAGAAAGGAAATCTGTGGGCAAAAGGAATACTTTAACAAAGAAATTGAAACTATAAAAAAGAACCAAACACAATAAAACACAATAAAATAAATAAAAAATGAAATAGCCTAGAAAACAGAGCCAACCAGATGGAGGAAAGAATTAGTGATATCAAAGATAGAAATAGGGAAATGTCACAGAAGGAAGAAGAGAGAAACCTGAGAATTCAAAGAAATGAAAGATCTCTGCAAGAACTATCTGCCTCCACTAGAAAGAGCAATGCAAGAATAATGGGTATGCCAGAAGAAGCAGAGGATGGGATGAGAACAGAGAATTTGCTGCAACAAATAGTAGATGAGAACTTCCCAAAGCTATGGGAGAAATGGAACCTGAAATCCAAGAAAAAAAAACAAAACCAAACCAGAAACCCTAGCTATGTGAATTCTAGCAGAACTTCTCCAAGAAACATTATACTGAAGATGTCAAAGATCAAAGACAAGGAAAGAATTCTCAAGGTAGCCAGAAAAAAAGAAGACCATAACCTATAAAGGAAAGCCCATCAAGCTGTCATCAGACTTTTCAAAAGAAACTCTACAAAGCAGGAGGGAATGAACTCAAGAATTCAAGATATAGAAAGAGAGAAATTACCAGCCAAGAATAATCTATTTAGCAAAGTTATCCTTTAGATATGAAGGAGGAATAAAGACCTTTCCAGACATACAGAAGCTGATGGAATTCTTCAGCACAAGACTGGCATTTCAAGAAATACTGAAGGAGGCTATTTGACTTGAAACAAAAAATAAAAATAAATGAGAATAAACTGGGACAACAAAAATATAAAAGGAGAGAAAGTAAAGGTTTAAATTTCCAAAAGAGAATGGAGATAGGAAGCATGCTTAAGAAAAGGGACCACTGCATATATGAAACTTCTTTTTACATAAACTTCATGGTAACCACTCAAAAACAAAAATTCAAACTGAGATACCTTGCAAAACAAAATAAAACAAAACAAAAAAATCAAAACCAAAACAACAAAAACACAAAACCCAGAGGAAAAAATCATAGACCACCATCAAACTAAAATAACTGACAGAAAGCAAAAAGCAAAAATGCAATAGAAACAAAGGGTTACCAGAAAACAAAAGATAAAATGGCTATAGGAAATCCTCATGTACCAATCATTACTCTTAATGTAAATGGGCTGAACTTACCAATAAAAAGGCACAAAGCAGCAGACTGGATCAAAAAATGAAACCCAATCACATGCTGCCCCCAAGAGACACACCTCAGCCACAAGTACCAATAACAGACTCAAAGTGAAAAAGTGGAAAACAATACTGCAAGCAAATGGCGTCCAGAGAAAAGCAGATGTAGCCATACTTACATTTGATGAAACAGACTTCAGGGTAAAACAGTAATAAGAGACAAAGATGGACATTTTATAGTGATAAAAGGGACACTACAACAACAAGAAGACATGACATTTGTTAATATATATGCCCCCAATCAGGAAGCACCAAAATTTACAAAGCAACTACTAAGAGAAACAAAAGGAGAAACTGACAAAAACACAGTTATAGTAGGGGACCTAAACAGCCATGACAGATCATCCAAACGAAAAATAAATAAGGAGATATCAGCTGTAAATGATACATTGTAGCAATTGAACATAATTGACATTTACAAGACACTCCGTCCTACAATACAAGACATACATTCTTTTCTAGTGCACATGGAACATTCTCAAGGGTAGACCATATGATGGGTCACAAAACTGGCCTCATCAGATTTAAGATTGAATTGTTACGAAGTGTATTCTCAGACCACAAAGATTTGAAATTAGAGATCAACTGCAAAAAGCAGAAAAAAACACAATACCTGGGGGTTAAATAACATGTTATTAAAAATGACAGGATCAAGGAAGAAATAAGAGATTAAAAATGCATAGAAACTAATGATGAAAATACAACATACCAAAATTATTGGGATGCAGTGAAAGCAGTAATAAGAGGGAAATGTATATCACTACAGGCCTATCTCAAGAAACAAGGGAAATCACAAGTAAACAATGTAACATAACATCATAAAGAATTAGAAGAAGAAGAAGAACAACAACAACAAAATACAAATTCAGCAGAAGCAAGGAAATAATAAAAATTAGAGCAGAACTAAATGAAATAGAGAACAGAAAATCAATAGAAAAAATTAATGCAATAAAGATCTGGTTTTTAAAAATATTAATACAAATGCCAAACCCCTGGCTAGGCTTACCAAGGGAAAAAGAGAAAATAACCAAAATTAGAAAAGAAAGAGGAGAAATTACTACCGATACTATAGAAATACCAAGGATCATATGAAAATACTATGAAGGGCTTTATGCCACCAAATTTAGCAACCTAGAAGAAATGGACAAGTTTCTAGAAACTTATAGCCTACCTTGACAGAACCAAGAAGAACTGGATGATCTAAATAGACCAGTCAACAGTAAGCAAATTGAAATAATTAAACCTTCCCCAAAGCAAAATTTCAGCACCAGGTGGTCTCACTAATGAGTTTTACCAGACATTCAAAGAGGAATTAACACTTATCCTCCTCAAACTCTTCCAAAAAATTGAAGAAGAGGCCATACTTCCCAACTCATTCTATGAGGCCAACATTACCTTAATACCAAAGCCTGGTAAAGACAACGCAAAGAAAGAAAACTATAGACCAATATCTCTGATGAACTAGCAAATAGAATACAACAATGCATTAAAAAGATTATACATCATGATCAAGTGCGATTTATCCCTGGAATGCAAGATGGTTCAACATACACAAAGTGATCAATGTGATACACCACATAAATAAAATAAAAGATAAAAACTATATGATTTTATCAATCAATGCAGAAAAAGCATTCAGTAAGATAAAACATTGATTTATGATAAAAACACTTAATAAAATGGGTATAGAAGGAAAGAACCTCAACATAATAAACGCCAAATATGATAAACCCTCAGTTAATATCATGCTGAATGGGGAAAAACAGTATTTGTTGTAAAAAAAGACTCCAAGAATTTTCTGAGGGGAAGTGGATGGGGGATAGGTGGAAAAGGGAAAGGATTAGGAAGTACAATCTTCCAATTATAAAATAAGTCACGGGGATATACTGTGCAATATAGGAAATATAGTCAATAATGTGGTTATAACTTATGTACAATGACAGGTGTTTTCTAGACTTAATGGGATGATCACTTTGCAAGGTTTATAAATGTTGAATCAGTACTTTGTATACCTGAAACATATAATACTGCATGTCAACTATAATTAAAAATAAACATAAAAAGATGATTTGAAACCTGAATTATCTCATTAAAAGTTTGAGAAATGCAAAAAGAAAAGAATTGTTAGGATTATCTTAACTAATACATGTATGAACTACTTAGGCTTACCTTTGCCTTACATGAAGCATTTTTAAAAATAAAATTATTTTAATAATAATAAGATTTAAAATATTGAATAAATTAAAGTACAGAAGAAATGTCAGCCTTAATTCCTCCACTCACCATTAACATACAGGCAGCCCCCGTATAACATGGCACGGCTATAACATGGCTTGAGAATTGGAGAAAACCCTCGTACAACATGGCACCCTAGAACTCGGTTTCACTCTAACATGTTTTGAGAATTAGAGAAATCTCCGAAAACACGGAGTGTAATAAGAGCTTTTAAGAGCAAAATTTGGTGGAAATATCATCTGGAATATGCCAAGATAATTCAGGGTGTGATAGCATGGGTGAAAAATGAAGAAGTTTAACACTACTCTAAAAAGCGTAAAGAAAGGCCTAGACTTAGCCGAACAGTTGGAGCTGTATTTCCTAAATGAAAGAAGCACAAAGTTTAAGAGAGAACTTCAGAAGTGCTTAGCAACATAGAACAAAATTTATAAAGATCTCTCAGCTAAAAAGCAAGCAATCTAAAATAACAGATTTTTTTGCAAAAAGTACAGAATAGAAATGAAGATTATGCTGAAGAAGGTTCAGAGGATGAAGCTATCTTGTCAAAAAGAATACCCTTGGTTAATGGTACTTAGTAGTGATAATGAAGAAAACATTATTTCATACATATTAGTATGTTATACTTTTGGTGAAAATTGCTTTAATAAAGATATTCTCTTAATTATAAATATATAATAGTATGTTCTTTAAATTTTTGGAGCCTA
Source organism: Lyroderma lyra (assembly GCA_004026885.1). Lineage (NCBI taxonomy): Eukaryota > Metazoa > Chordata > Mammalia > Chiroptera > Megadermatidae > Lyroderma > Lyroderma lyra. The sequence continues at coordinate 26,311 of PVJL010000735.1, read as the reverse complement.
ACCCACTTTTTTGAACTGGTTCTTTGTTTCCTATAACACAGATTTGCATAACACAGCATTTTAAGGAACTTAACAACTGTGTTATATGGGGGTTACTTGTATTTGCACCTAGGGTTTTTCTATGTATATTTTTATACAGATGTGATTACAATATATGAGCAATTAGTTTTGAATTTTATAGTTTAAATCATTCAACATAAACTTTGCTTCATTTTAAAAATCTAGCTGTCAGCGCTGAGGCCTGGGTTCGATTCCCAGTCAGGGAGCTACCCACATACCAAAAAAAAAAAAAAGCACACACAAAAAAAATAAAAATCTAGTAGTGAATATCATTTCAGAATCTCATTTATTTTTAAAACACGGGCTCTTAAGTCATCTAAATAATGCAGAAAACTTACAGAACAATTAGGAAACTGGATATATGGAAAAAAGAAAAAAGCCTAAAAGAAAAATGAGTATAAGTAAACCTTTGCTTGCAGTATATAGTCATGAGCCCCATAACGTTTCATTCAACAACAGACTAATGTATAATGGTGGTCACATAAAGAGCTGAAAAATTCCTGTTGCCTAGTGATATTGTTGCTTAATGCATTATTCGGGTGTTTGTGGTGATGCTGGTATAAATAAACTGACTACACAGCCATTTGTATAAAAGTATAGCACATACTCATATAATTCACAGTACATAATACTTGATAATGATATAAATGACAATGTTACTGGTTTATGCATTTAATATACTATACTTGTAATCCTTGTTTTAGACTGTACTATTTTTCTACTTATGAAGAAAATTTGCTGTAAAACAGTATTCCTATTGTGCAGGCAGCAGCCTCATATATCTTGCATTTAACCGCATCACTTGAGTATGTTATTTTCTCTTGTGCTTGATTTAATATTGTGTTGTTTTATATAGTAATATACTGTACAGATTTGTAGCCTAGGAGCAATAGGCTATACCATATAGCGTAGGTGTGTAGTAGGCTATACCATCTAGGTTTGTGTAAGTGCACTCTCTGATGTTTGCACAACTAATACTAATGCTAATCACCTAATGACCCATTTCTCAGAACATACTCCATAGTTAAACAGCATATGACTGTATGCTGATCTCTAACCTGGGTTTGACTTAAACATACCTGGTGAACTTTCTTCCATGTCACAAAATGTAATTAATTCCATATCATAGCTTTAAAGATTTCATAGTGTTTAATCCTATGTAGCATTGTAAAAGATAACCCCCACATTTATGCTAGACATAGGTATTGTTTCTAATATATGATTTGTATAATAACTATTTAAGACATAAAACCTTGTCCAAATTTCTTTTTTATTTTTTTAAATTTTTTTTAAATTTTAACTTTTTATTAAAATACAGCTGACATATAATGTTATATTAGTTTTAGGTATACACAATAATTATCCAACATTTATGTATCTTAAGAAGTCATCACAGGTTCACTGGTGGTGTAGTGGCTGGGCTTCAGTGCTCTCAATGCCATGGCCTGGGTTTGATTCCCAGCCAGAGTACACCCCCACCCCCAGAAAAAGAAGTCATCACCACAATAAATCCAAAGACCACCTGATACTTTATCACACTACCACAATATTATTGACTATATTTCCTATGCTGTTTATTATATACCCATGACTTACTTGTTTTATACCTAAAAATTTGAACCTCTGTTCTCCAACTTTTTCCACTTTTTTGCATATTTTATTTACAGTTGACAATATTATTTTATATTAATTTCGGGTATCTAGCATAGTGGTGAAATATTTATATAATTTAAGAAGTGATCCTCTTGGCACTATACATAGTCATTACTGTATTATTGACTATATTCCCTATGTTTTACTGTACATTCTCATTTGTCCAAATTTCTTGGTGTGGTCGATGGCTCAGTAAAAGCCTACTTTTTCTTTCTTTCTTTCTTCTTTTTTAGGATGTTTGTGCAGAAGGTGTGAAAATGCCATTTTTTCAATGTCTATAATGAGTATTACTATTTTTGTAAATCCTTCTTATTCAGATAAGCAAATATTTATTACTATTTTAATTTGCATCGATTAGTGAACTTTTACTTTTCTCCAAGTGTTTATTAGTTTTTTTCTTAAAATTTGTCTATTAATGTTCTTAGCCTAGTTTTCTAAAGTGGTGGATAATGTCAATATGAGTGGCTTGCATAATACATAATGTGATGAGCCATGTTTTACCATTTCTCTATTTTGGACATTAATATGATTCCAATTTGGAGTCTATTATTCAATAATAGTATAATGAATATCTTTATGAATACCTCCCCAGTCCATGCTCACTTTAGATCTTACATAGGAGAAAGGTCCTGGAAATAAAACTTGCTAGATCAAAAGAGAGGGAGAAATAAATATAAACATACTTTGACACCACTTTAAGGAAACATGTACCATCAAGAGCAGCCCAGTCTTCATGATGCTACAGTCATTCTAAGTAATAGTTTTCTTCCTGATATATGTCCTGCTGTGTTAAGCACTCCTATCAGGTGTAAGCGGGAAGACTGACCCATCAGGCACTGTCTTCGAGGCAACACACCCTTTCCCCCAGTGTCGTGTTGGATATCCTTGGCCACTCTGCGGCTGGCTCGGTGACACCCTCGGGCTCTGTGGAGCTCTTCATGGCTGACTGACTACCTGGGAACTCTACTTCTTTTGCGTGTTGGCCTCTCCTGAGCATCATGTTTTACTGCTATAACCTGAAGCTGCCCCTTGGATCGTGCATGTTTCACCATTCACCTGCTCATCTCCACACATGCATTTGGTTCTTGTCTCACCTGTGCTTCTGCCAGGGCTGTGAGCCCCAGGGAGTGTTTGGCAGATGCACATAGGGACAGTATGGCAAATAAGCTTTTATTTGCTTTCCCCCTTAAGTTTAATTTTGCTTCTCATATCTATGTAATTTACTTTTTTTTTTTTTTAGTGAAGTTTCTTCTCTTTTGACGTGGGTTCTACCTGATTCATTGTTTATCCAGGTTGTAGCTGTCACATCCAGCTCCTTGGTCATGCTGTTTGAAGGATACAAGACTCTAAAATAAGGTAATCTGGGCCACAGTGACCTGTGTTGCACTTGAAATGTGACATTTTGTGGTTTTGTGGGAGAGGCTTATGCCTTCTCCATGTAATATAAGTAGAGATAAAGCTTCCCTGGTTGCCTCCTCCCTCCTCACTCTTGGACGTGGGTGTCACTGAACACAGATGGAAAACCTCAGGACCTGCAAGTCTCTTCCAATTTCACTTTACTGTGGGATGACTGAACTTCCTCACCTGCCAGGGGAAACCACCAAAGACTAGATTTGTGGACCTAGGCTATCTAAGCTTTTAGTTTGAGGTATGAAGATATGGCCACTTCCATACCCTAGAGCTCCCCAAGTTCCTCTGTCCCTAGACCTGTCTGTATAATGCTAGAAACCTAACCCTGAAGCTGATCTTCATCTCTGTGTCTCCTACACAGATGTGCAATAGCCTGGGAAGCAGGATTCAAACTTCTGATCTCCTACATGGTCAGCTGTATCTCCTGCGGAGTGTTTGCTGAAGTGCCCATCATGACCCATCACCAGCTGGCCACACAGTACTTCTGTCCTGCTCTCAACTGGGTCGTGCCCCTGGGCAAGCAGTGGGGCTTCACAGCTTTAGTCTGTGTGGCCTTTCTTAACTGCTGATGGGGAAGGGTAAGAGAGCCCAGCTCAGACAGGGTCCTCTGGGCCTGGACACTATGATGGGGCTGCTCTGTCTTCCCTTCCTTCTGAGGCCCTGGGACTGGTCAGGTGGCCAGGATGGGGGTGAAGGAAGGGACAGGTCACAGTGAGAGGAGAAACACTGAAAGCCTGGGGAAGCAAAAGAAGCAGGAGGTTTCCTTACTTCCAGTAACATGATGTCGTTGCCCTTTGAACTATAATTATAATCCTTGTGAGAGAAGGATTTGAGCACAGGAATGATCTGCTGGCTCACTCTTTCTTGCTTTTTTTTTGATAGGGTGGGTGCCCAGTGTGACACTTATTTTGCTGATCCAGTGTCCAGAGAACCCTGTCTCTGATGTCCCTGGGCCTAGCAGTTCTATACATTTGCAAAAGATTATCCCAACACTCAGCGTAGTAGGAGTAGAAGGAAGAGCAGTGAGAAGGAGGCGTGTGAGTTCTCCACAGCCCAACCGCCATTCTGTTCAGGAAGAGCATCTCGTACACCCAGAGAAAGCGTGGAGGTAAGCACGCCGATGCATCCACGGTGATCTCTTGGGGGGGGGTGGTGGTGGAAAACTTGGCAGTTTTCATTTTCTTATTTATAATTTCTTTATGTTTTTATCTTTTTATGATGATTATGTATTACTTTTATACCCCAAATACATTTTCCCATAGTCAATGCACTATGGCCAATCCTCATGGGAACCAGTTAACTGAGAGTCTACTGTAAAGCCAGTTTTGTTTTCAGCTTGTTGATATCTCAAGGTTTAAAGACCCCATTATTAAAGTAGTTGGGAGGCATGCAAGTAGAGACTGAAAGAGGGAAATCAAACTTTGCCATGCAATTTAAGTTTCCCAAGTCACTCCTGTCCCCCTTGTCCCAGGTAATCTGGTGCCTCAGTTAAGACCACAACGTAGGCAAAGGGTCTGCCTCCCCCGCCTGACTCCCTGCCCCCGGTGTGGAACTGAGGGTGGTTGCTCACACAGTCTTCCTCACACAGGTATTTGGGCCAGGTCTGATTCTACTTTGAATACAAGCAATCAGCCTGACAGTTTAGATGACTTCTCTTTTTTCTTTTATGATTTCATGTGGATACGAGAAGACTTCTGAAAACTTATCTCAAACTGGACATAAAGTTTATGCAGCTTCTGCATCTGTTGGACAGTCATGACCCAGAAGGTGGAACATGGAAAGTGTCTTCTCATTTTCATCCTCTGCCCAAGGTGTGACTCTTCCTTATAGGGGCTGTCATTGTGCTCTTACCTTTGATGATTTATGTCCCCTCCCCATCCTCAGTTTGGCTACTGCAAGTATGTTCAGCAATGCCATAGTGGGTTATTAAATAAATGTGTTAACAAATTGGGTTATTAACTACCTATTAAATAATATTTATGAAGTTTTGGAAGCATAGTAAATCAAAGATGAGGAAATACAACTTTGGCTCACAACGGGTATTCATCACTTGAGTGCATAATGTCACATAGAACTGCAAGAGTTCTCACGATTTCCGTAGCTAATTTGCTGTACATTTCGCAGTGCTGTCACATTTTTCTGATAGATCATTTTCTTCCAAACTAGTAGGGCATTACCTCAGGCTACACTTCCATCCTATACATGGCTCAGGCCCCCATTGTCCCAGGGTTCCCCATGAATCCAGATAATATTGTCAGGCAGGTGCTTTTCTCTGCCCTCCTTCGGCCCACCTCAGCCCCTATCTCACCTGATCCACACCTAGCTGATCACAACTCTGCTGCTCTGACCCAGGTTCGAAGGCATCTGTGCCTGGGCTTAGCCATTGTGCTGGGAGAGAAGCTTGACCACTCTTGTGAGGTTATCATTAATGAACTTGTAATTTGTACTTGCTTTTAGTGTCATGTTCACGGGAGGGAAATGCTAGGATAGATTTATTTCTGAGGTCTGTGACCTTAGCCAGATGTGGTACCTCTTCCCCTAGACCTAGAAACCTGAGTGCTCAAAAGGGAAAAGTCGCTCCAGCAATGCTGGAAAGACACAGAGGAAGTTACTGCCCACTTCCTTTAAGTAACAACTACTATTATTAGAGATTTGGTCCTTTTGCATCACAAGAGATGTTTGAAAAATTACTTTTTAAATTGCAGTAAAATATACTTAGCATGAAATTTACCTTTTAGCCATTTTTAAGTGTAGTTGGGTGGAGTGAAGTATATTCCCATTGTTTTGCAACCATCACCAATGCCACTTATGTTTCCCCCATTCTTCTCAGGACAGAATTTTGTGGAAAGGACAGAGTGGGAATGCCCAAACCCCTCTATCCCATCTGAACACATTCATAAAAATGTGGGTGGGATGCCAGCTTCATCCTGGTGGTCAGGGGCACAGGATGAATTCAGGCAAGCTTGTGAGAGGTGGCAAGCCTGGCTCTGGGATGCTCATGAAGGGAATTGTCCTCTGGAGGTGAGCACTGTGAGACCTGTGGAAACCTTTCAGGCAGGCCAGCTGGAGGCAGAGAGTGCTTTGCCAGTGCTGACTGGCAGGGAAAGAGACGTGACTGGCAGGGAAAGACGCAGATGTGACTGGCAGGGAAAGACGTAGAAGTGAGTTGGGTTTGCCTTGGGTGTTTCCTGGGGACTGAGTCCTGAGACTGGCCGGTACTCTGGGGCTCTAAGTACATGTCACAGAGAGGAAAGGCTGGATGGGGGCTCTCCCACTCTCTCTCCTCCTCTAGCCCACCATCAAGTATTCCATCCATATGCCAATGCAAGCACTTAATAATGAGACTGTTATCCCCAGAACAAGCAAGTAATAGATAATTCCTATGGATGGGTGGTAGCAAATATAGAGTGAATGATTATTGGTGTAGACAATCATGGGCTAATCTTTAGGGTAAAATGTTCTTAATGTAGTCAACATTGTGGGTGGAGTTTTTTATAACTTTATCAAAACAGGAAGCAGACCACTGTCACATTGAAAATGAGGACACTGGTCTATACTACAGTGTGTGTTGGGAGGCCTGAGGGTTTGGGAGAAGGACTCTGGCTATCGATGGGCACTTGGGTTGCTTCCATCTCTTGGTCACTGTGAATAGTGCTGCTGTGAATGTGGGTGTTCATTAGCTATTTTTTAAGCAAGCAGATCTTTTTCTTTTTTCTAGGACTTGAATGATTTAACTTTTTGCATTTAGATCTCAGATCTATTTGAGAGTTATTTGGGATTATGGTGTGAGGAGTGGAGCCAATTTTATCATTCCCCACAAATCTATCTAGGTGCTTTAACACCATGCATTGAAAGTTCATTGTTTTCTAGTGATTTGAGATGCCACCTTTGCCATGTATTAAACTGAACCTTGTATGAAATTTCAATTAGGTCCCTTTGCTACACACACCAGTGGCACAGGGTTTTAGAGTATACTTTAGTATCTGGTGGGGGAATCTCTGGTAGGGACTTACAGCAGTGCAGTGAGCATTGCCCTGGGGAGATACCAGTCCTTCCCTCAATCCCCCAGCCATTAGAGGAGGGGTGATGGGGAATGGATGGCTTGGAGGATGGAAGCTGCTCACCCTGTCCCCAGGATGGAGGGTTCATTTGTCTTCGGGAAAGACCCCATTTTTCTGGAGGAGCTTGTACTCAGTCTTGGATACATTTGTTGTGTAATGTGAATGATATTTAATGAACTCATGAGAAATTGGTTACTTACTCTAGACATGGACATTTATTAAGGCTCTGGCAACCCCACTGGAGCTGGCCATCATCCCAGAAAAAGGGTCAGTCACGGGAGTGGCGTCTCAATTTGATGCCTTGTTGTTTGAAACGTCTCATTGTTCTATTTATCCAGGGCAGGAATCTGGAAACTCTGGTGAATATGGCTGGAGGAGTCCCCATTCTATTTCCATAGGAGACAATGCCCTGGGCCACCCTGTTACACACCAGGGGGCCTCCGGAGTCCCCCTGTGGGTGATGAGAGGAAGGGACAATTAACCCAGGCCTCCCTTTGCCAGCCCCCCTCCCCCACTCCTGCTGCCCTCAGAGAGGCAAGGTGTGTGGGCTCCTCAGCTGCTCGGAGTGTGTGAGATGGGAGGGTAATGAGGGAGCAGAAGTCAAGCTCTGGACCTTTACATCTTTGGGCTTGAACTCTGGCTATGGTTACTGTCTCTAGCTCAACCGAAGTCAAGGAACCTTTACCTGCTAAGGGAAAATGCTGCATGTACTCCTGTATGCATTGTGTGTCCTGTGTTCCTCCCACACCCCAGAAACCAGATTGATGGGAACAGGCCCCCACTGTACGCTGGTTTGGTTCCCAGACTGAAGCCATGGGGATGTAGTCTGGCCCCACTGGCAAGTTCTACCCAGGCCCCTCTGTCTCAGGCAGTGTTGACAGATGACCATGGCCTTACCAAAAAGGCAGACTTTCTCTCCCTCCGGCTTCCTACACAAATCTGCCTTTGGCCATTGTAGAAAATGAAGCGACTGCTGCACTCCTGATCTCTCTCCACTCTCAGTCGCACATCCTGGAGTGTGTCTGTTCCTCTGTTCAGGCTGACCAGGCCCCAGCCGGCCACAGTGCAGATGGCCCCAGGACTCAGCCTGGCTTGGGTCTGAGGCAGAGCCACTGACCTCACAAATCGATTTTGTCTGGCTCTATTTTCCAGCTGGCAGGAAGACAAAAGGCACTCAGGAGCTGTTTATGCAGCACTCACCCTACACCCATACCACCTCCAGGGATGTGGTCTCTTCTTCCTTCTCCATAGTTCTAGGACAAGGTGAAGCCCCATACTGGGAGGGAGCCAGCTTAGCTGCAGAACCAGAGGGTCAGGCAGGTGGTACCTGCAGTAACATGATGTCATTCAGATAGTTCTGCTGGTTATATCCAGGATGGAGGATGGCTCTGAGTACAGATATACCCTGCTGTGTCCTTTCCTGCCTCCTGATGTTGTGGGCTCCAAGGATGACACGCATACGGCTGCAAAGGAATGGTGGCCCAGAGGTAGGTATGAGCCATGGGAGCTAAGGTCCACCAGCTCTGCAGGGCAGGTGGACAGCCCAGGACAGCAAGACTACAGCTGAGGGAAGTGAGGGGAAAGGAGGGCTCTGGGCCTGGGCTGTCTGTGTTCTCTGTCTCTCTAAAGCCCTGAGCTGGGGATGGTGTGGGACACAGTGACCATAAGTTGTGCCTCTCCAAGAAAAAAAATAGAGAATTAGCCCCAATTCATATTTTGATTCCCAATGCATGCCTTTCTTCTCTTCCTTTTGTCCTCATTTATACTGGCCTATTCCCTACCCGCAAGGTCTACCCAATCTACTCACCCCTTAACTGCTAGAAGCCTGCTTTCAGATAGGTGATCTCATGGACTCTTCTGGGCCTGCCTTACTGATCACCCAGAAACTCTTTGTTACTCACCTTCCCCAGCAGTGGGCAGCTGTCATCACAAAGTCTTCTCGCACCAGGAATCCCCCGCAAATGGTCTGATTCCCTGGTGATTGGATTTGAAGATATGCCATGTAGGGGTGGGAATGGGGCCTGGCCTCTTGGCCTCCAATGATCTCCCCTGGAAGGAAGTTTTCAGAACTTATCTCTGTGCTCGCTGAACTCACGGCTCAGTGGATCCAGAGAAGCTAGAAGATGAGGAGGCTGGAGAGGTGATGCAGGGAAAGAAGTATTTGGTGTCAAGAATTGGGGTCTGCAGGGTACCACATTATGGGAGAGGGCTCCAGGGTTCTGCAGGAAACACTGCTGGCTCCCCACCCAGGACCTCAGCTCACTCTCACCTCCCCAAAAGGAGAACAACTCTTACTCAAGGCAAGGCCAGCTCCACAATGTGGAGCAATCTCTGCTGTCCAGATCTGGAACTCTCTGGACTGGTTTCTCCCTGAAGTTTCCTGGTACTTTATCTTCCTCAGGGAGCTTCCCTGATCCCTCTGAGTCCAGCTCACGGGCAGCTCATGGCCAGCATGGGAAGGGTATTTAAGAGTCTAGGCATGAACTGATGGGACTGTTATTGCTGTATCCTTGTCTCCTAGGCTCTGACACAAGAGATGCACAATGAATTCAGAGAGCAGCTCTAGAGCTTATACCACATACATACCAGGGGCAATTCCAAGTTCATGGACACTAACTAATTTACCTGTCATAGCAACTCTGTGAGGTAGGCATTGCTATTATTCCTATTTTATAGATGAGGAACCTGAGGAACTGTGAATTCAAATAATGTGTCCCAATGACACAGAGTTAGGGAGTGTCTAGGCAGTCTGGCTCTAGAGAATATGGGGTGGGGTTGGGCCTCCGAGGGCCAGGATGGTCACTCACCTGCCCCAGCTGTGGGTGGTAGGAGAAAGGCCACCAGGAGTAGGAGCAGCTGCATCTTCCTAGGAAGGCTGCTTAGTCAGTTGCTGCTGGTGCTTCCTCGTTCCAGACTTTTAGCTCCCCCACCCCAGAGAGGAAGGAAGGATGAGGTGGGAACTTGAGGGTTCACAGTCCCATTCTTCTGCTGATGTGAAAGGTTTCATCACCCATGTTGCCCAGGAGGTTTGCCCACTAACTGTCAGTGACCTCGGGGAAGGAAGAGTAATGCAGCCAACAGTGGATCTCCCCCAGCTGCTGAGTCAGCACTGGCATTAAAACTGGGAACCAGGGCACAGGGAAAGAGGTGTCAAGCACTGTGTCTCAGAACCCTAAACCCACTCAATTCAATAATATTCCAACAAGGCTTGAAAAGCTGTTGACTGCCTATTTCTTCTATTTCCTATTTCTTGGGATTGAAGCCTGTCTGCCTTCACTTTTGGCTCCCAGCCACTCTGCTGAGACCCTCTCTGTCCCCATGTCTTTCTAGAAGTTGTCAGTGCAGATTGAGTAGCTCTCTCTCTCTCCTGAGTAGGTAGAGAGGGCAGGAAAGGAAAATGGAAGAAGACAGCTTTGCAACTTTGAGAACTGTCTCAAGTCACTTGAGCCCAGACAAACTCTCAGTGAAAGTTACCACAGAGTTGAAGGCTTCTATTTGCCTGTTTTCTACTCAAGGTGAAAGACTTTGTGTCCCAGAAGGTTCTCTACATGCATAAAAATCCTAGTGACTTGATTTTGTTGAGTGCTATCAGAGCCTGGCTGGAAAACATCTGTGATCCTATTTCATCCAGGATATAAGAGACCAATCAGCCAAATCCCCATTCTCTGCCCAGGGGCAGGAGCTTCTAAGAAGGAGGTATGTCCTTGTGTGCTCCCTATAACACATAAATCCGAAGAGCTGGAACCACGCATTTAATGTTATGAGTAAGGGCCAACAGAGTACTGCAGAATAACACCGTGGGTTGTGAGAAACACTTAAAACTACTTAGAAGCTTCTGTGTATCCTCAGAACAACATTATAATGCAGTATAATTTTTGATATCAGAATTGAAAACTAATGCAATTTTTAATTTTTAAGGAGTGTCATAAGCCTTCTTGAAATTCTGAAAGATAAGGTTTCTCTCCTTATATATATGTATAAACAGGTTTTCACCCATTTTTAGAGCTGTAAAAAGTTTAATTACTTCTCTAGTATATGCTCTAAGATTGTAACCTTATGAAATTCTTTTTACACATCAAAAGTAATGTGCAAAAGAAAAAAGGAGAAAAATGAGAAAATAGTATAATGACTTAGTACCTTAGTATTTGGGGTGATTTTAATTTATTGTTACCAAATTTTTTAAGACTTAGTTTTGTTTTAAAAACATTAGTTTAATTTAAAACCAGAGGGATAAAGAATAGCTAGTACATGTGAAAACGTGGAGTAAAATCTATGCACTCAATGATTTGAGTAGAGATATGGGGAGGTGATGCCACTAACAGTGACCTAGGATTTCATGCCAACCTTCCTACTAAAATCAACCAAAATAGAGCTGTTTTAAAATGTCTAAAAAGGAGAGACACAATAAAATGGTGGCATGAGAGGGACCTCCGAAAAATTCCTCTTGAGATTACAACTAATAAAACACCCATATCTCAAACAAGGACCCTCTACATGTTGCACAATCACAGCTAAGAAACCCACCTGTCACATTAAGGTACCTACAGGTGGGCAGAGGGTTAAACAAAGGAGAAATAAAAGGGAAGAGTGGGGACACAGTTGCACAGGTCCCCACTTGGAACTCTACTGATGGGGGAGGGAGGCAGAAGAAGGGGGCAGGAGAGTGCTCTGGACCTCATTCTGTCTGAGGGACAGAGGAAAGTGGACCCAGAGGCAGGGCATGAGATACCACAACCACTTTGGCCCCAGGAGGTGCAGACCGATCTGCAAACTGCAGCAGCTGGAGTTTACTGCAATTCCCAGAGGATGGGGAGTGACTGGGCAGTGGGGAGCTGCAGCTTGAATGCTCCAGCTGGGAAGGAAAAGGAGAGAGGGGGCTGCAAGTGTGCACTTCTTGGCCCACAACCATGATGGTCTGAAAGGTCAGCACATAGGACAGCTGACCCCAAGGTTAAGGGTGGAATATGCATGTGGGGCAAACCCAGACAGAAAGGTGTAATAACACACAAACTCCTTGCATGACCCCCCCAGATCCACAGGAAGAAAACTGCAAACACCCCTGCCCCTATAGACCCATACAGTATCAGCAGTGAACACCAAAGAAACTGCAGCAGTGAGGGTCCAGAGAGGCTGAAAATATGAAAAACCAGAGAATTAAAGAGATGGGGACAGGTGACCCATCAAAAACTGAGCTCAAAGCAATGATTATAAAAATACTTAAGGAATTGAATGGTAACTTCAACAGAGAGATAGCAAGCATTAAAGCAGACTTGCAAATTTATAAAGGACCAGAGAGTGATAATGACTACATTAACTGAAATGAAGAATGAAATAAAAGTCACCAAACTAGAAATAATGGAAGAGCGATGCAGTGATGTGCAGGAAAAGCCAGCAGAAAACACCCATTCAGAACAGATAATATGAGAATCCAGAAAAATGAAGATGGTTTGAGATTCCTCTGGGACAATTTTAAGTGGAAGAATGTCAGAATCATAGGTGTTCTGGCAGGGATAGAGGGAAAGCAAGGGATCAAGAAATTACTTGAAGAAATAATGAAAAGTTTCCTAACCTGGCGAAGGAAATAGACATACAAGTCCAGAGTGCACAGGGAATCCTAAACAAGATGATCCCAAACAAGAACACACCAAGACACATCATAATTAAAATGGCAAAAGTTAAAGAAAAAATGCAAGTAGTAACTTATAAAGGGATACCCATTTGATTTTCAGCTGATTTCTCACCAGAAACTTTACAGGTCAGAAGGGATTGGCAGAAAATGTTCAATATGATGAAAACCAAGGATCTACAACCAAGAATAATGTATCCAGCAAGGCTAGCATTCAAAATAGAAGAACAAAGAGCTTCTTAGATAAGGAAAAGTTAAAGAAATACATCACCACCAAACCAGTACTACAAAGAATGTTAGAGGAACTTTTTAAGATGGAAGGAGGGATGGGAGAGTGAGTAAAATAAGGGAAAGGGATGGAGAAATTTAGTTTGATTGTTAACATAAAATTGAAAGCAACAAAGAAACAAATCTCATGGACATAGTCAATAATTTAGTACTTACCTGAAGGTAAGGGGGATGGGGGTGGGGGAAAGGGACAGGGACACAAATATATGGTGATGAAAGAGAACTGACTTTGGTTGATGAACACATAATACAATACATAGAAAAAGTAATGTAGAATTGTACACCTGGGACTTATGTAATTTTTACTAATCAATGTCACCTCAATAAATTAAAAAATGAAAAACATGTCTAAAAACCTTCAAAGCCTCCAGTTTTGAAGAAATGACAATGGGGAGTATTATGAGGCCAACACTGAAGGAATAATGGGAGTCCAGTTAAGTAGCTTGTATTTTTCTGAGGGAATTTGCTGAACTCACAAAATTTGGACCTCTGGTTTAAAGATTCTATCATGTGGTGGATGTAGAAATCAAAGACTAAGACACATTCAAGCAGGTCTAATTAGATCCCCTCCCCATAGGAAGCTGGGACCTGAAATGTCTACACCCTCAAAGTAACAAGATTAAGGGGCTGGTCTTTGAAAGTAACATGAAAAATGACAATTACTTGCACTTTTCATGGAGAGTCAAACCTTGAATTTGCATTATTGTAGTTGTGGATGTGTCACAAAGTAGCTGGCAGAATCAAATGCAAATCTAGAAGAAATTCACTTAATTCTAGATTGGAATCACACCGAAAATTATTTTTTCAAGTTTAATGGTAAGCATGTAGTCAAATATAAACAAGATAAAAAAGCAAACAAAGAATTAAGGAACCATAACTAAGAAACAATGGACAATAAGGGCAGAGGACAAAAGCTTAAATTATTGTGATGAAGTATTAGAATAATCTAATACAGATTACAGAACAATTATGCTGAAATAAAAACAAACTTTAAAAGAGATGTAGTGAACATGAAACTTAGAAAAAGTGACATACCATTTGAAAAGGAACTAAACATGACCTCTAAAAGTGAACAATGTAATATCCAAAATTAAAGTCATAGTGGATAAAGTTAGTTACAGATTAGACAAAGATGAGAAGAGAATTCCTTTCTTTCTTTCTTTTTTTTGGTAGTTCCCTGGCTGGGAATCGAACCCAGGCCATGGCATTAAAAGTGCCGAAGCCTAGCCACTACACCACCAGGGAACTCGAGAAGAGAATGTCTAACCTGAAGTAGCTCACAAAAAGTTGTCAAAAGTGGAGCACTAGAGATCTGGTCAAGATGGTGGAGTAGGTAAACACAGTGCTTACCTCTTTCTGCGACCATATAAAAATTACAACTAAACAACAGAATAATCATTACTAAGAATTGCCTGAAGTCTAGCTGAACTGAAAACCTACAACTAAGGACATACAGTAGAAGCCATGAGCCATGAGGAAATTGATAGAAGGGGTGGAGATTTTGAATGGGCTGGTCCTATACCCATGTGTGACCATTGAAGATCAAGAGAAATATCTCAGCTGTGGAGAGCTTCCTCAGAGCAGTGAGGGATCCCAGCACCACACTAGGGTTTGCAGCCCAGAATTTCACTTTTGGGGAGAGAAGTTGCATACCTTCTAGCTGCAAAAACCAGTAGAGATTGTGGCTGAGTGAGATTAGGGCAGCTGCAGTCCTAGGCGCTCCTTTTAAAGAGACTGAGCATGGACTTACTCACTGACAGACTCACCTGCTCAGAGCTCCAGCACTGGGGCAGCAGCTAGAAAGGCTCCAGGGACATATTGAGGAGCTTTTTGGCTTCAGGGTGAGGGCTGGAGGGGCAGCTTTCTTCTGGACAGAGGAGCTGGCAGCAGCCATTGTTTCTTTGTGAGCCCTCCTGGGGGTTGGTGGGCAAACACAGGCAGCAATCATATATGAGTATCTATCAATCTGGCTAATACTGTTCATTTGTCCTGATTCACTGGCTAATACTGTTCATTTGTCCTGACCCCACCACATCCACCTTTTGGGCACACCCAAGCCACTTACAGTGGCTTTTCTGCATAAACATGCTGCAAACTTTCCTAAAAATTTTCAAAGTTTCACAAAACCCAAACAGGCAGAATCAGTCTTTGGTGTATTCCATAACTCTGGCTGAGCAGCCCCATGCCTAGCACTAATGATAGCGAGCCTTGGTCCATTGCTTAGCCCCTTAAGGTACCTCCAAGCCCAGCACAGATGTTGGTCATCTGTGGATTGCTTTGTGGCTCATGCCAGGTGGCCCCAGGCGGGGCACAGGCTGCAGCTGAATTTAGCCTACTGTGCGACACCTTTCAGGAGGCTCCTGGGCTGGCATGCTCAGTGGCCAGCTTTGGACCCAGCTGCCTCCAGGAATGACACACTCAAAGGACACACTGGCCAGGCACCAGAACCCTGTTAAAGTGAATTCTGCTCTGTATAGTTAGCTCTTGCACAATAGCTCCTCCACTGTAGTTACAGCCAGTCCTTACCATCAATCAGCCCGAGGTTCATTCCCTCCCACGGACATGCAACCCATGCAAGAAACACACCTGGGCATCCACCTCAGGTGATGAGGGAGCCCCATAGCACAACTACATAATGCCACTCTACTAAGACCAGGAGACATAGCTGCCCTGCCTAATACATAGAAACAAACACAGGGAGGCAGCCAAAATGGGGAGGCAAAGAAACATGTCCCAAATAAAAGAATGGAATGAAGCTCCAGAAGAACTAAACAAAATGGAGAAAAGCAATCTACCAGATGCAGTTTCTTACACTGGTTAAAAGAATCCTCAATGATCTCAGGGAGAACTTCAAAAAAGAGACAATAAATGTAAAAATGGAGATAGTAAACATATAAAACAACCAATCAGAAATAAAGAATACATTAGAGGGAATTAACAGTAGATTAGATGAAGCATAGAATCAAATGAGTGATTCAGAAAATAAGGTAGCAAAAAACATCCAAACAGAATAGCAGAAAGAAAAAAAAAAAAGAGGATCATCTAAGGGACCCTTCAGACAACATCAAGCTTATCAACATTTGCATCATAGTAGTAAATGGAGGAAAAGAGAGAGCAAGGAATTCAAAACCTATTTGAAGAAATAACAATAAAACTTCCCTAACCTGGTGAAAAAATAAATATAAAGTCCAGGAGGCACAGAGAATCCCAAAAAAGATGAATCCAAAGAAGCCCGCACCAAGACACATCATAGTTAAAATGCCAAAGGTTAAAGACAAAAAGAGAATCTTAAAAGTAGCAAGAGAAAAGCAGTTAGTTACCTACAAGGGAGTTCCCATAAGACTGTCAGCTGATGTCTCAACAGAAACTTTGCAGGTCAGAAGGAACTTTCATGAAATATTCAAAATAAGTACCTACAATTAAGATTACTCTACCTAGCAAAGCTATCATTTAGAATAGAAGAACAGATAAAGAGTTTCCCAAATAAGAAAAAGCTAAAGGAATTCATTACTATCAAACCAGCATTACAAGACTCTTAAAGGTGTGTCTTTAAGATAAAAAAAAAAAGATAGAAAATACGAATAACAAAATGGCAATAACTACATAGCTATCAATAATTACTTTCAATGTAAATGGATTAAACAGCTCCAATCAATAGATAGGGCAGCTGAATTGATAAGAAAACAAAACCCTTACATTTGCTGCCTACAAGAGACTCACTTCAGATCAATGACACACACAGACTGAAAATAAAGAAATGGGAAAAAGATATTTCATGAAAAAAAGAAAAAGCTGCAATAGCGATACTTATACCTGTCAACTAGACTTTAAAACAAAGGCTATAACTAATGACAAAGAAGGACTCAGGAATCCCACTGCTTGGTGTATCTGAAGACACCCACAACACTACTTTGAGGGAATGTGTGCATTCATATATTCATTGTGGCATTGTTTATAATGGCCAAAATGTGGAGGTAGCCTGGTGTCTGTCAATGGATGAATGCATAAAGCGTAGGTGGTATATATACACAATGAAATGTTGCCGGGAAGGGAGTGGATTCTTGCCACCTGTGGAGTCATGAGTGGACCCAGAGGGTACTGTGTTGAGTGGAGTTTCAGAGAAAGACAGATGCAATGTAAATTCACTTTTATGTGAAATCTAAAGAACAAAACAAACAAACAAAACAGAAACAAACTCATAGATACAGAGAACATTTTGATTGTTGCCAAAAGGGAGGGGGCTTGAGGATGAGCAAAAAAGAGGAAGGGATTAAATATTACAAATTGTTTTTTACAAAATAGCCATAAGAGTAAAGTAAAGCATAGGGAATATATTCAATGATAAGGTAATAAATACGTATCTTGTCAGATGGGTACTAGATTCATTGGAGTGGTAGATAGGAGTGGGGTTGGGGGCAGGGTGAAAAAGGTGAAGGCATTAAGAAATACAAATTAGTAGTTAGAAAATAGTTATGGGGATGTAAAGTACAGGGAAAATATACAATGATATGATAATAACTATGTATGTTGTCAGATGGGTACTATACTAGTCAAGGGATCACTTCTTAAATTATATAAATGTTTAATCACTATGCAATATACCTGAAATTAATATCAAATGCTAACTGTAATAGAAAAATTTAAAAAATGGGGAAAGTTGAAGGGGAATAAGAGGTTCAAATTTCCAGGTATAAAAAAAGTAAGTCATGGGGATGTATTGTACATCATGGGCAATATAGTTAATAATACTGTGATAACATGGTACAGTGTCAGATGGTTGCTGGACTTAATCATGGTGATCAATTTTTAGGGAAAAAAAATATTGCAAAACTATGGTATGCCAGGTAGGTACTAGACCAGTAAGAAGGATCACTTCTTAAATTATTTAAATGTCTAACCACTATGCTATACACCTGAAATTAATATAAAATAATACTGAACGTGAAAAAAAGAGAAAAATTTTAGTGTACACTTGAAACAAAAATAATGTTGTATGTTAGTTATATTCTAATAGAAATCTTAAATAAAAAGAATGGAGCACAGAGAGGTATAAAGATAAAAATTTAGAAAATAATAGAATTAGAAGTTTGAACATATATTTAATTGGAGTTCTGGAGGAACAGAGAGAATAGGTAAAGAGATAATGAGATAATGGTGAAAAAAATTTTAAGCCTGATGAAAAACATTCAATTAGAAGTTAAAAAGATAAATAAAATTTAAGCAGAATAATAAAAAGAAATCCATACCATCAATGTCATAAAGAAATGGCAGAGGAGTTCCCTGATGGTGTAGTGGCTTAAGGCTTTGTCACTGGCGCTGTCAGCACTGCGGCCTGGGTTCGATTCCCAGCCAGGGAACTACCCATGTATAAAAAAACAAAAAAAAAAAAAAAAAAGAATTGCCACCAAGAAATGGCAGAAATCTTATTAAATAGAGTTTACTAGAGAAAGAAAGATTACTCTTAAATGAAGTGTGATTAAAGGCTTAATTCTCAATAGTGGCCATGAGTGAATGCTATACAGGAAGAAACAACTTCAGAGTCATTTAGGAAGATTTAAAAACACATAAATTGATTAGTAGTGACATAGAAGTTGTGAATAGTTAATGAAATAATTATATACACAGTTTACCTTGCCCAAGAAATGCAGATTACCTATTTTATGAGCACATATCGCATATTTACAAAATATTGGCTATAGATTAGATCATAGTTTAGGTCTTAAAAATGTTAAAAGAATTAAAATTATATATAATTTGTGGTAGACCACATTGAATTTAAACTAGAAACTCATAACAAGAATATGACGGGGTTCCCTGGTGGTGTAGTGGCTAGGCTTCAGCACTCTCAATGCCATGGCCTGGGTTTGATTCCCAGTCAGGGAACTACCCCCACCTCCAAAAAAGAATATGAGCAGAAAATCTCTACATTTTTTAAAAGTAAAGAAATAGACTGCTAAATAAATCATGAGTGAAAGTCAAAATTCTAATGGAAATAAAAAATGAGTTTAAAACGATTAATGATGAAAACACTTTATAGCAAAAAATGTTGGGTATATATGAATAAATAAACTTGATTACTTAGCACTATACCTCCAATTAATTCTTGAAAGGTAAAAAAGACTTTTAGAACATAAGGTAAAAGAATTTTCTTACAAACATAAGGTAGGAAAAAACATATTAAGCAAGACATAAGAACAGTAACAATTTATAATAAAATAAAAATGGATAATTTGATCTACATGAAAATTGAGAAATTCTTATTATCAAAGACATCATTAAGATAATGAAAAGTAAAGCCACAGACTGGGAGAAGATATTTGCAGCAATTGAGAAAAGGGTTTGTATCTGGGAGATATACTGGGGTGCCAAAAAATGTATACACATTTTAAGTGATGTTATCTATTTATTACTTTTTGAGGTTGAATTGAATTATGGTAGCAATGTGTAGTATTATGTTTGCTCAAAAGATGGCACTAATCAAATGAATGCTAGCGTCATTATGCAACAGGCAGACAGTCAAAGGAATAGGCGGAAGCACAGTTGTTGTTTAAGGGTGCAATATCATTTTGAAGTGGTAATTGAAATTCAAAAATGTTGTTTGAGTTTCTCCCATGTTTTCCTGACTTAACACCCCTATATTCCTATCTATGGGGGACCTTAAAAGATGTGTTGTACCATAGAAAACTGGCTATGAAATGGTGTGCACAGTGATTCTTAGTCCTATAACTAAGGATCTGCAACCAACTGCAGATAACTTTGTAGCTCATACCAAGTGGCCCTGTACAGGGCAAAGGAACATTACAGGCTAATATCACTTAAATATTAATGCAGACTAAATCAATTAAGAAGAAGATATCCTATCATGACTAATTTGGGTTCATCCTAATAAAAGAAGAGGCACCATATGATTATTTAATTGAAGCAAAACAAAAAGTCATTTGCTAAAATTCATCCTAATTCATTAAAATATTCTTTTTTTTTCATTAAAATATTCTTAGTAATTTGGAAATAGAAAAGAATTATCCAGGCCTCCTCTCACAACCACATAAAAATTACAACTAAACTACAATAACCATCATTGAGAACTGCCTGAGATCTAACTAAACAGAAATCCTAGAACTAAGGATCTGCAACCAACTGCAGATAACTTTGTAGGTCTTGCCAAATGGTCTTGGGCAGGGCATAGGCAGTGACTGACCTTGGCCTGCAACAAAGCCCCTCTCAAGGGGCCCCAGAACCACCATACCTGGTGGCCAGATTCAGACTACACCAGAGCACCACCCAACTACCTCCACAATGACACACCCAAATGGACAACTGGGCAGGTAACAGAGCCTGCTAAAGCAAATCCTGCTTTGTAGGGTAAGCCCTGCACAATAGCTCCTCCATTCTAGTCATTGCCAATCCTTACAACCAATTAGTCTGAAGGTCAATCCCTCCCCTTGATGTGCAAACAGCAACCAAGGATAAACTATAACAGTAGCACACGTACAATCCACATGAGGGGTACACCTGGAGCACCTGGTTAAGGTGAGATTGTACCACTAGACTCCACAGGACACCAACTAGATAAGGCCACTCTACTAAGACTGAGAGACACAGCATCTCTACATAATACATAGAAATGAACACAGGGAGGCTACCAAAATGGAGAGACAAAGACATGTGTCCAAATGAAAGAATAGAACACAACTCCAGAAACAGAACTAAACAGAAGAGAGAGAAGTAATCTACCAGATACAGAGTTCAAAACCCTGGCTATAGGATGCTCAATAATTTCAGTAAAAACTTTAACAAAAGGATGGAAACATAAAAATGGAGATAGAAAACATAAAAAAAAAACAGTCAGAAATAAAGAATACAATAACTGAAATAGAGAATACATTAGAGGGAATTAACAGTAGATTAGATGAAGCTGTAGACTGAATCAGCAGTTTGGAAGATAAGGTGGCAGAAAACACCCAGTTGGAACAGCAGTAAGAAAAATCAATTCAAAAAAATCATGGTAGTTTAAGGGACTTCTGGGACAACATCAAGTGTACCAACATTTGTATTATGGGGGTACCAGAGGAAGAAGAGAGAGAGAACAAGGAATTGAAAACCTATTTGAAGAAATAATGATGAGTGAAGGAAATAGACATACAAGCCCAGGGTGTGCAGAGAGTTCCAAACAAAATGAACCCAAAGAGACTCATACAAAGATACACCATAATTAAATTGGCAAATGTTAAAGACAAAGGGAAAAATCTTAAAAGTAGCAAGAGAATGGGAGTTAGTTACCTACATGAAAGCTTCGATGAGACTGTCAGCTGATTTCTCAACAGAAACTTTGCAGGCCAGAAGGGATTGGCAGGAAATATTCAAAGTGATGAAAGACAGGGACCTATAACCAAGATTATTCTACCCACCAAAGTTATGATTTAGAATCGAAGGACAGTTAAAGAGCTTTCCAGATAAGAAAAACAAACAAACAAACAAAAAACTCAACAAAAACTAAAGGAGTTTATTACTACCAAACCAGTATTGTAAGAAATGTTAAAGGGACTTCTTTAAGAAGAAAAAATAAGAAAAATATGAATAATAAAATGGCAGTTACTACATATCTATTAATAATTACTTTAAATGTAAATGGATTAAATGGTTTAATTAAAAATAAGGTGGCTGAATGGATAAGAAAACAAGACTCTTACATATGTTGCCTACAAGAGACTCACTTCAGATCAAAAGACACACACAGACTGAAAGTAAAGGCATGGAAAAAGGTATTTCATAAAAATGGAAACAAACAAGCAGAGAAAATAGACTTTAAAACAAAGTCTATAAACAAGAAACAAAGAAGGACCTAGTAATCCCACTGCTGAGTATTTATCAGAAGAAACCCAAAACACTACTTCAAAGGGACGTGTGTATCCAATGTTCACTGCAACATTATTTATAATGGCGAAGATATGGAGGCACCTGGGTGTCCATCAATGAATGAATGAATAAAGAGGAGGTACATATCTACAATGAAATATTACTAAGCCATAAAAATGAATGAAATCTTACCATTTGCAACACCATGGATGGACCTAGAGGCTATTGTGCTGAGTGGAGTAAGTCAGACAGAGAAAGACAAATGCCATATGATTTCACTTACATGTAGAATCTAAGAACAAAATAAACAAAACAGAAACAAATTCATATTAATAGATACATTTTGATGGTGCCAGATAGATAAGGTAGCATGAGTGAGTGTAAAAGGGGAAGGGATTAAAAAGTAAAATTGGTAGTTACAAGATAGTTATGGGAGTGTAAAGTAAAGCACAAGAAATACAATGAGAAATACTGTAATTTCTATGCATGTTGTCAGATGGGTACTAGATTTATTGGTGTGATCACTTTGTAAGTTATATAAATGTCTAATCATTAAGTTGTACATCTAAAATGATATAATATTATATGTGAACTATAATTGAAAATTGAGAAATTATTAAAATAACAGCAATACCAAATCAATCAATTAATCAATCAATCAATCAGTGAGATACCAATTACAGTCACCAGCTGGGTCCTTTCCCTACTCAAGGTATATGCCCTAGAGAAATATGTGCAAATTTCTTTCAGATACATGTTCAAGAGTGTCACAGCAGCATTATTCATGATAGTTTCAAACTGGAACACTTGGAGGGCCCATCACCAGCATCATGGATAATCAAATTGTGGCATATTCATATAACAAAATATTGCATAGCAATGAAAATGAATGACTATTGCCACATGCAGCTACACAATTGAATCTCACAAAAATGATATTAAGACGAAGAACCCAAGATGACTACAGTTCATATGATTCTCTTTATATAAAGTTGAAAACTGGCAAAAAAGGAAAGTATATTGGACAGAAATGTGTACTTAGGTGGTAAAAGTATGAAAACTAAGGAAGTGGTTATTACAAATGTTACAATAGCAGTTAACTCTGGGGTTGGAGAGCAGAAAGGGCATTTTGATCAGGAAGATCAAAATGATGAGAAATTTCTGGAATGTTGACCATACTCTATTTCTTGACATAAATTATAGTGCTTGCTTTATACTTATTCTTTAACTGTACATTTATGTTTTATGAATTTTTCATATCTGTACATTTACAATTAAAATAATTAAAAAAATTCTTTTTACCATATGGTGGGGATAGAGAAAATATTTGGATGAAAAGGCGGATGTATGAGGATAGATAATGGCATGTATGTTTTTAATGTTTTTGTCCTCTATTTTAATAAAAATTGTGATATTTGTACTAATAAGACTGTGATATGTTTCACAACATTCATAGCTGATTACATCTACTTTGGACTGTTTTCTTACATTTCCTTCAGTTACAACTTTTTCTCCTCTGGGATGTTGGGACATCAAAGTCATATACTTCCCACCTCCTTCCTGGGCACCATGTGCCACCAACAATGGAAATCTTCTGGTCAGGCCGTTGCCAGCCGCTGCTGGGTCACGTCCCACTCCCTCCTGTTGATGCTGCTCTAGTCAGTCACCACTCTAGTGGCTCTCGACCCTGTCTGAGGCCA
Organism: Lyroderma lyra; assembly: GCA_004026885.1. Taxonomy (NCBI): domain Eukaryota; kingdom Metazoa; phylum Chordata; class Mammalia; order Chiroptera; family Megadermatidae; genus Lyroderma; species Lyroderma lyra. Next base: position 2,657 of record PVJL010000735.1, on the reverse strand, counting down.
TGTACTACTGAGGCACCGGGACATCCTCAGGGCTGCTCTCATCTCACTCTTAGAAGAACGTTTTGGAAGCTCCTTGGGAAACATCTACTGATGAGCTTGTGATTGTTTTATGGAGTGTGAGTGCTGGGAAAAGCTTATGCCAGCCCCTTGGAGACACTTTCTTGTCAAGAACTGGCCTGTGCTGTCCTTGTAAACAAGTGCAGGTGACACAATGAGATGTGTGTTAAATCTTCCGTCAGAGTAGTTAGAGGAAAATAGGGACCTGAAAACCCTGGTGTCAGAGAAAGATTTGACAAGTTTCAAGGCCCTCGTTGTTCCTGGTAGGAAAGATTACTTCTGAGACTGAGCAGAAGGAGACCCAGGTAAACATGAGAAGGAGGTGGAGGTGGACACATTCTCTGAGACCCTCTTCCACAAATGTTCAGACAACCTAAATGTTCAAAAATAGGAGACGGCTCTATGAATGATGACATAGCCGTGGGATGAAATGCCATCCAGCTACTAAAAACCATCATGTTTTAGAAGACTACTTAGTGGCACGGAGCAGTTAGTGTCATCTAATATTAAGTAGATAAAGTAGAATGTAAAACGGTGTGTTCCAGTTGATACAAATTCTGTTGAAAAAGGGCAACAACAAGAACTATTTTCACCTTTGTATTAAAATATTTTTCTATAATGGAAATGTATTGCAGGTAACCCCCATGTAGCACAGCTGCTAGGCTCCTAAAATGCCTTGTTATCCGAATCCGTGTTCTATGAAACAAAGAACTAGTACAAAAAAAAGTGAGTTAGTTTTCAAAAATTAAAAAAAAACTACTATATTTTTATAAGTAAGAGAAATATCTTTATTAAAGCAATTTCTACCTATGTATAATGTAGTAAAAAGAAAAACACAAAGTTTTAAAATTTATGTACTTAATATCCATGATCAAAATGAATTTAAATTCTAATAATTTTAAAATGCTGCAGCCAAATCTGTACGACATCCATGTCTAATGAAAAATTTCAAATGAGATATCTTTTGCTCTTAAAAGCTCTTATTACATTCCATATTGTTTGAGGATTTCCCAAATTTCGAATGAGGTAAGTTTGTGCTCTTAAAATCTCTTCTTATGCTTCATGTTGTTTGAGGATTTCTTTAATTCTCAAATCATGTTAGAGTGAAACTGTGTTATAGAAGTGCCTGCCGTGTTATATGGGGGTTACCTATGGTTTTATGGGCAGAAAATGTTTAGGGCTTGTGATCCTAAATCTTTCACTCTATTATGCATCATGGTGGCTAAGAGTTTGGCAAATCAATTTCTTTTCCTTCCAGGGAAGATAGGTGAACTATGTTATCCAGCATCACCTCAAGGTCAGGTGTAGCTGTTGTAACAAATGGGATGTAAGTGGAAATGATCTGAGCACCTTTCAGACCTGGCTCATAACATACTCTTGTGCCTGAGTCCTTCCCCTTTCAGGGTCTGATGCAGGTGAACACCGGGAACTTGGAATTCTTTTTAGGGGACTGAGCCTGGGTCCTTTCACATAAACTGATTCTGTAGTTTGTTGTCCAAGTTGGGATATTTGAGAGTAAAAGGGGGAACTACTCACCAGGAAAAGTAATTTTGGATTGTGTATGAGCAAGAGATAGAGTTCTATTGTGTTAGTCACCGAACTGCTAAAGTTTATGCATTAGAATCACTAGGGTTGGGGTTCCGGTCAAGATGGTGAGCTGTGCTCTCCTCCTCCCATGACCCCATGAAAATTACAACTAAATAGTAGAACAATCAACCTGGAGAACCATCTGAAGGCTAGCTGAACAGAAGTCCTGTCACGAAGGATATAGAGGAAAAACCCACATCAAAACTGGTTGGAGGGGTGGAGACATTAAACAGGCTGGCCTCACACCTGAATATGATGGTTGAGAATTGGGAGGGATATTTTCTCCATGGAGGTCCCACCTGAGGAGCGAGGGGTCCCAGCTCAAACCAGGTTTCCTATCCCAGAGCACACTTCTGAGAAGAGGAACACCCCCTCCCCCGCCAACATCTGGGTGTGAAAATCAGTGGAAATTTCATCAATCCAGTTGATACGAAGGCTGCTAGAAACCCACGTATGTTCTTAAAGGGCCAGCACACAGACTCACTAACTCAATAAACTGGGTTACAGTTGAAATGTGGCATCTCCTGGGTTTGTGGGCTGAGACTTATACCTTCTCCATTTAATATAAGTAAAGATAAAGCTGTATTGGTGGACTCCTTTCTCCTCCCTCCTCCCTCACCTCTGGATATGGATTTCAGTGTACATGGGAACCTAGTTTCTTCCAATTTCACACTGACTTCTTGGTAGTAAACAAGATCATGCATGTGAAACTGTAATGTGCAATACAGATAAAATACTGAGAGTTTAATGATTTTCAAGACAAGATTTCTTGTGGATTCCAAATACAGATCTGTATGTGCTAAACTGAAGCAGTCTGGTGGAGAGAGAGAAACTAGGAAAACTGAGAGGAAATTTCTCATTACTGTAAGCTTACTTGGCACAGAAAGAGATCAGAATTTGATCTATTGATGGGTGATGATGGCAAAGTGGCACTTGGTGGCCCTGCAGCCTGGTGCTCTCTGGCTTACAAAGCTGCCATAACCCAGGTTGCCAGCAGGGGGCGTCTGGTCCCA